>BPLR01015234.1:0-51547 GCA_021605095.1 Caerostris extrusa
GCTACGTATTGCTCAAATACATGAACTTGTAGTGTAAGTATACTGATGTTAATACAGTTTTTCAAATATTAATTCAGTAATTAAATTAATTAATTAATTTTAGTTTCTTTTTAGATTTAAGTTGCATATATCTACCAATAGATGGTGCCAGATAAACTTAAAAAAATGAATGAAAATTATTCGTAAAGGACTTTTCGGCAATAGAGTGAAAAAAGTAGGAATTGATCCTGACTTTAACCTTTTATGTTATCATTTATTTTATTTTTTTATTACGTTAATAGGAATTTCAAATATCTAAATAAGGTGTCAATTTAATGTACACCTTGCTATTATATAATAAGGTATTACATTTAAGTTTAAGTTCATAATTCTCTTATCCCGTAGAGCCTTTTTACTAATATGATGATAGACTTCTTACGACAATAAAGAATCTATTCTACAATATTTCATTATTTAGTACAGGGGTCCTTTTCCAAACTTTCCAGCCTTAGGGCCATACTGTTTACTCCAGTAAGTACCAAGGGCCAAAACCGATTTGATTTTTCTGCCATTATCTATAATTTCTAGACTAGTCGCCGCTCGCTAGACCTTTGAGCCGAGCATACGCTTGCTGGGTTCGTTGGTTCAGTTACTACAATTACTATTGTGTGTATCGATACGAACGTTACACTTGACGACAAGTGGGAAACCCTGCGGTTTCATTCACATTAATTTAGCTTTTCCGTTCCTGAGGGATTTTCAGGATAAAAATCATATGTTTGATTCAGGATATATACATTCCAAACATCGACATACATACATAAGCGACACTCTTTACCCCAACATAACTACTGAGGGTAAGGCGCGGGATGTTCACTAGTTTATAATGTTATTGGGATTCATTTCAATTATTTTGTTAGTTGTTACGCTTAAGTTAAATTTTCTGCGTATTATACTTGTCCTTAAGCTTTACCTAGCAAGTCAATAAAACCGAGTTATTGTCATTCTGTGTTTTTTATCCAACTTATTACAGCAACAATAAGCTATTCGCTGTCGCGGGCCGAATTGATGACACTGGCGGGCCGTAATTTGGAGACCCCTGATTTAGTACAATTATCATCAAACTCATAAAAACTGATATTTATTGTTTTATTCCTTGACCTTCTTGAAGGATGTATTTTATTTGCTGTCAGCACTGCCATTTGTTGTTGATTTCCGCAAGTAATTGCTTGGGGGTAAATTCGCCACAGAATATCCCTCCAATGACTGAGGTTTCCGCCAAAAGAATGGGAAGAAAGTAAAGCTAACTTAAATTAACTACTAGCATTTGTCGAATCCATCTGCTAATAAATACAAGACAAATATACAATGTAAAAAAAAACAAAATGTAATAAATGATCAAACTTTGTATAAAAACTCTACATAAAATCAGTAGAAATGAAAATAATCTAACATTATATATTTATATAAATATATATAACAGGTGGACTGAAAAGTTCGTAGGCTGACACATAGATGGCGCTACTAGTATTAAATCCATATGATTTTTAGTTAGCCCTAACCTTTAAAAGACACGTGTATAAATTTGACAGCTGTTGCACTATTAGTATGCGAGTTATAGCATTTTTAGTGTTCATCACGTGCAGTCCATTCGGCTGACTGTCGATTGACTCGGTGAAATGATAGAGTCATGTTTCATCCATTGTCACGTATCGACGCAAAAATTCGGTTTATTACGATTGAACAGCTCCAAATACTGCGTAGAATCATCAATTCGTTGTTGTTTTTTTTCGATTGTGAGCTCGAGCGGCACCCACTTTGAACAGAGCTTTCGCATATCCAAATATTCATTCACGATATGTCCAACACGTTCCTTTGATATCTTTAGGGTCTCAGCTATCTCAATCAACTTCACTTTACGGTTATCAGAAATTATTTTGTGGATTTTTTTGATGTTTTTCGTCGGTAACAGCCTCTTTGGGGTGTCCACTGCGTGTATCGTCCTCGGTGCTCATTTCGCCTCGTTTAATTTTAGCAAACAAATGCTATAATTCACATACTACTAGTGCAACAGCTGTCAAATTTATACACATGTCTTCTGAAGGTTATGGCTAACTGAAAATCATATGGATTTAATACTAGTAGCGCCATCTATGTGTCAGCCTACGAACTTTTCAACCCACATGTTATTTCTTTATTTAGTGCAATTATCATCAAACTCATAAAAACTGATATTTATTGTTTCATTCCTTGACCTTCTTCAAGGATATATTTTATATTATGTCAAGCACTGTCATTTGTTGTTGATTTCCGCAAGTAATTGCTTGGGGGGGTACATTCACCACAGAATATCCTCCAATGACTGAGGTTTCCGCCAAAAGAATGGCAAAGAAAGTAAACGCTAACGTAAATTAACTAGCGCACAATGTAAAAAAATAAAATGTAATAATTGATCACACTTTGCATAAAGATATACATAAAAGCAGTAGACATGAAAATAATTTAACATTATATGTATATATATTTTTCTTCTAATGCAGCTGGCAAATAGACCGTGATCTTCGCCATAAGGGCTGCACCGATGTTACTCACTTTTGCATTACCCAGGGCGCGCGTGTAACTTGATGGTAGGCCACGGACGCAGAGCAACAATGCCCCGCAGCGCTCTACGATCCTATTAGTAACGGGACCTACGGTTTAAAGTGGATTCCGAACCACTACAAACACCCATGGCAAAACCAGGATTTGAATTCGTTACCTGTGGTACCGAACGCCAGATCGCTAGCCATTCGGCCCGTATTTAACACACACACACACCAGCATGCAATATATGATGCTAATTGCAATTGCTTATTATGGCTAATTATTTTGGAAATAAAAGATGTTTGCCTGATTTCGAGACAGTTTTAATAGAAGACCATTCGTTTGCCGAGTTATGTGCAACATATATTTTGTATTCTTAGTCTTTTTATTCAGATGAATTAGTGTACGTGAAGTAGGCAGGTTTCACTCTGTCCAGATACACAATGGATTTGTGACCGTTAAGTTCAATCATGGCAGTTTTAACTGTCTGACTAATCACTTTATGAGGACCAATATAAAGCCGAAACAAGGTTATTTAAGATCTTCTTAAGATTTCGCATAATATATTCTTAAAAAAAAAATATAAAAAAAGGTGCGAACAAGATTTTAAAGAAAAGCTGAACGTAATATTTGTCGCTGCAATGAGCAGATGTTGCAAATGGATTTAATTGACACATGTATTTCGAAGTGTTGTGATGAAATCATCATCACATGGTAGAATGACGAGTATATCCAACATATCCTCTTGGGAAGCTGGCTGAATTGATGAGCCGTTCATCAATTCAGAGCGAGGTATTTGCAAATCTTCTTTGACAGCTGTGAGGATGCCGAGGAGAACCATGGATGTAATTTTATACCATTCATATCTTTCTCGTAGGATCTGAATGGCCGAGTGGCTAGCGCTCTGTACCACAGGTTTCGGGTTCGAGTTCCCGGCGGTGCCATGGATGTTTGTAGTGGTTCGAATCCACTTTAAACCGTAGGTCCCGGTCCTAATAAGATCGAAGAGCGTTGCGGGAGCATTGTTACTCCGCGTCCGTATCTTCAAGTTACACGCGCCCCCTGGGTAACGCAAAGTGAGTAACGTCTGTGCAGCGCTTGCTTTAAGGCATCCAAGACCAAGCTGTTTAAGTGTTTGCCAACTGCATTGGAACAAAAACAGAAAAAAAAAAAAAAAAATTTTTTTTCGTGAGCTTTGAGTGATGTCTTTAATTGGCGGTGAAACGTTCAATAACACCATTTGAAATTGATGTTAAGTAGTTGTTTGAATGTTCTGCGTGTAAACTAAGAAAATATAGCTGATCGCATTTGGAAAAATTTTGCCTGTGCTCATGATAGAATGTAACGTCTCGGCCTATATTAGACCTATGACGGCTTTAAGAGAGAGCCACTTTCAGGTTCATTTAAAACACTTTAATTTTTATTTACAAGCATTTTATATGCATACAGAACTTTATTTACAAAGAAATGGAGTTTTAAGATGTGAATTAGATGCACAAGTACGGTTCACTCCAAGGTTGGAGATTTTCAGAGTTTTTGAGTCAACGACGTATCTTAAAGCACCCGGTCTGCGGCAGACTTTAATTATCACACGGCGTGATACACGATACCTAGGGGCTCACTTTGTAAACAGGCGGAATCTCCAGCATATTCAGTCACTTTCAGAAAAAGAGAAAAACAACACTTCTTGTCGACTCATCGCAGAACACTCCTCCTTCTCCAAAAACCTCGCTTTAAGAAAATCCGTTAAGAGAGGGTGGGATCAACTTCCCCCTCACTTCATTGGAGTCGACACTTCTTCAGCCCACGATCTATCACCAATTATGATGCAATAACTTATGGCGCAATCCATATTCCATCTGTAATTGTTTCTGACCTGTGAAGGTCGAGCAGGCAATCGCTAATTTCATGAGATCTCATTATCCACAACACTGATTATCTGCCAAAAGATTTAACTGACAGGTTTTCTCATTAGTACCAAACACTAATTGCATGTAATATAAATATCCACAACACTGCTTATCTGCTGTCAAATTTGAGTAATAAGTTGATATTATGCACTTGTTAAAGAATATACATTCCTCGCAACTCCATGGCCTGAAAGCCGAGTGGCTATGCTCTGCCGCTCGTTACTACAGGGTTTGTGGTTCGTGTACCCCGGCGGGGCTATGGATGTTTGTAGCGATTTGAATCCAGTTTAAACCATAGGTTCCGGTCTAGTAGAGAGTTGAGGGCCCATTGACTCCGCGTCCGTAACTTATCGTCAAGTTACACGCGCCCCTGGGTAGTGCTAATTATTCGGTTAAACCCTTATGCATAAACGATCATAGACCGTGATCTTATGCAGGGGCTGCACCGCATTAGAAAAAAACATTCCTCTTTCCTGTGAAAATGATACAGGACATACAATATGAGAAATCCCAGTATTAAATGCAGCAATACCTACTGCTTTTGTCTGCATATCTGAATGGGTACAGCTTCGGACCATCTGGAGAATCGGTCAATGCCTGTCAATGGATAATTGTAACCATCAGATGGAAATAATGGACACTATATCGATGTGAATTAGAGCAAAACGGGTATCTGAGTAAGATGAGTCTGCGAAAAGAATTAAGAACAAAAGGTTTCTGAATGCCAGTTGACTCTCCAAATTAGGGTCAGAAATCTGGCAAGGTTTAGTTCTAATTTGAGAGGTGATGAATTGTTTTTTTTGCTAAGTTTTGTAATTTTGAATATTTAATATTTGAAATTCTGTTATTGAATCAATTTCTATTCACGAAAGTGTGTCTGCAATTATTTCTTGAAAACCAATTATGTTTGGAGAATTTTAATGACTGTAGAAATTAGATATAAATGTATAACAGCTGTTTAAATTTAAATGACCGTAGAAATTAGATATAATTTGTATAACAGCTGTAAATTAAATTTAAATGGCGTAATTATGGCATGAATATGTGTTTGGGTTTTAATCAAAAGTAAAAATCAGTAGTTTTTTTATCTGTGTAAATTTGGAAGTTATTACCTTCTAACATATGCCTGAATTTTTTTTTTTTTTTTTTTTTTTGTAGAGTGAATTGAAAACAGTTTCCCTATTGTATGATTACCATTTTAGTTGGCTTTTTATTGACTTCACTGAGAATAAAACAAAACAATTGGTTTCATTTTTCATGAATATATTAAATCAGAGTGCCACCAATAGTGACATCATTGCAAAAGCATTGTAACCAATGTTAAATACTTTGAAAATAATTGATTTACCATAAAGTAATACTCAACTTACTTTTTTCATTTAAAAATTTTCGGCGACTTTTTGTGAGAAAACAGTATGTCCTATAATGATTTAATATGTATATTTGAATTCAGCAAATAAAAAATGTAAAATAGAGTCCGAATTATGAAAACGTTTATCTATGGACTGTATTATTAAAGTTTTAGTGAACCTGTTCAATACTTAACAAATTTAATCAAATAATTGTTTTTTTTTTTCTTTATATAACTACAATGACTTAAACTACATTTACTTTTTAATTCCTTTCTATTAGCTCACAATGTTCCCTAAATATATCTTTTCAAATTTTCAATCGCTAATAAAATACTTTTCATTCATCCTCATCAAGTTCAAATATATTTTTTTTTTTCAACTTTTGGATGACAATAGATGTTAACTTTTTCAAATACATTCAATCATTAAATTTAATTAATTATTTTTAGTTTTTTTTTTAGATTTAAGTTGCATATATCACCAATATTTAAACTTTAAAAATGAATGAAAATTATTTATAACGGATTTTCTTCAAATATAGTGAAAAAAGTAAAATTCTTTTAAATTTTTTTATATTACTTTTTAATATTTACTTTAATAAGGAAAATAAAATATTGACAAATACAAGAATAAATTTAAATAAACAGTCAAGATCTAATTCATTTCATAACTTCACACTATTAAAAACAATCATCATAATTTTTCCATAAAATCTTCAATTGCTTTGTATATGATATCGGGATGTTTCCAAAACACATAGTGAGAACCACTTTCAAATGCCATTACTTTCAGAGATGAATTATCTTTTCCTATAAAGATATATTATAAATAAGAATATTAAAAATATTTTAAAGTTGAAATAAAAATTAATCATAGATGAACATTTAATAAACTTAAGGTATTCTAAAAATCTGATTAAAAAACAATTAGTGTACTAAAAATGGTTTACACATTTAAACTAACTGAAGAGCTGACTTTTTTTTTTTTTTTAAATAACAGTATTATCTCATTGTGCATGCTGAAAAATTCTTACCCATTCCCTTAAAAGCAATATGCAAAATATTTTTAACTTGGATTGGCCTACATGTAACTTAATAATACTGAGTTACTCAATTCTGGCCCTTTCTTCTAAGTCGAAATCAAAATAATGTGCTCCAAAATAAAACTAAAATTAATGTAAAAAAAAATGAAAAAAAAAATGTATTCTTATATGTATAGAGTATCATTATCAACAGCACGACTTAATAGTCATATTTAGAATGGACATTTTTATCATATTTAGACTGGGCCAAGACTTTCCTTGAAGAGATTTCCATGCTTCCTTTGGGTGACAATGATCCTTCAATTCTTAACCTTCAGTACAGCAAAGTCTTTTTCAACTGCATCTATCCATCGCGACTTCGGTCGTTCTCTTCCTTTTTTGCCCCTGTGGCATTGCCAAAACGAGCCTTCTTTACAGGGTTTAAACCATTAATTTAAATATATGAGCAGTTCAGTTCAATCTATTGATTTAATAAATTTTATAATATCTGGGTCTTTATAGCATTTATAAATTTCTGTGTTGTACCGTCTTCTTCAACAATCACTTTCCCTAACACCTCCAAAATAGCCCTTAACATCTTCTGCTCAAATATACCCAAATGGGCCTCATCAGATCTTGCCAGAGCCTAGACCAAAACAGGTCTAATAAGGGTTTTATATAACAAGTATTTAGTTATGTATAAAAGAATACAGTGCATAATAGTGAAATTTTGGTGGAAGATATAGATTCCTCATATGAAAGTAAGAATAAAAAAATAAATAAAAAAAGTCTTAAATAAATCATGCATCAACCAGTGTTAGAAGGAGTAAATTTAAACTGCAAAAAAAGGAAAATTGCTGAGCAAAAATAAAAACCGGATTTTATTTTTATAATCATTAGTGGTTATTTAATGAGCATTTTACTATGTATATTCATTGTTACATAATACATACATATCACTACTATGCAATAATCTTTAAAAAAATGAAATCGTTTACCTTTATTTGTAATATTTCCCTCCATATCATACGTGTATATATCTGCATCTGAAGCTCCAAGAAGATAAGCTAAATTATAGGAAGCCTCTTTACCTATAAGTTTGTCATCCTTGCTGAACGCATACAACATTGGAAATCCTCTCTGTGCTAAGGTGTGGAACTTTTCCTTAGCCTACCAAAAAAATTTAATACGTAAAATAAGAGAAATCTTTTGACTCATTATATTAAGAAGCATAAAAGTTTGCATCAAATTTTCAAACATCTACTTATTTGAAAAAATATATTTTAATTTAAAAAGGTAGAGAAGTAAACTATTTATTTAAATTGGCCGCTGAGTTGGGAGTGTGTGTAATATCTGATATGGAAATGATAGTTTTAAAAAATTACTACCATGGGCGAAGCATATGAGGAAGATTCAGACTTCGTAAAAAGACTGTTCGAAACGATTATTAGCAACAGGAACAACAAAAAGAACAACTTGACATTTAATCACAGTCGCCATCAGCTACTGTTTCTAGAGTTAACGGACAACACTATTTCGAACTAATTAAACTAATGCCTGAATTCATTTCATTAGAAGACGCCATTGCGATTTTTCTATCCTTGTTTGAAAGGCAAATTAAGAGAGCCAAAATAGATGTCAAGATTGTGTATCACGTCTCTCTGACTTTATTACCACTGAAATAATCTAGTTAATCGATAGGGAATCTGAAGAACAATGTGAAGATTATGAGTATATTGAAACAATTTTACTAAAAAAAATTTTAATTGAATCCTAAAAGCTTTAAGAAAAAAATTTGTCATACATCAAAAGATGGCTGAAAAGTCTTGAGAGACTTTTATTATGAAATAACGAGGTATTTTGAAGAATGAATAGGAGAATTGGAAATCAAACCTTTTGGTCAAAAAACCTAGTCACAACAGATCAACTTAAGAACAGGGTATCACCTGAAGTTAGAGAGCATTTATTAGATGAATGAGCAAAGGTTACTTTACCAACCAAGTTAGCAGACAGATTAAATGAATACAACCGTGTTCATAATACAACCTCGAAATCTTTTGAGCCATTCCCAGGAAGAGTTGCTGTGAAAGTATCTCACTGTTAGGTTGACCATTAAAGAAAGGACCATTATTTTACCCTCAGATAACTTCAAAATGGAATCAATAACATCGAAATAAATATTCGGACAAGTTCCACTTTAAGTTAACTTGGAGCTGTATCCCTTCTCTCCACAAAACAAGTTTTGTATGAAGAATAACTTACCAAGAAATACTCGGTTACATCACAAAAGTAATTTAGTTCACGTTTCTACACACCACAAATGGCAATGAACCAGAATTGCTAATTTCTAGAATTTCTATTCCAGTATCCAAATTAGTAGACACTAAGTTTAATGTAGACAATTTGAAGACCATTCAAGTCAAATGCAGAAATGCAGTTTTAAATGGAGTCATAGATACAGGTACACAGCTCCCGAAACTATGTGAAGAACTGGCGGCAAATACACCTTATGATGGAGAACGAAAAATAAAGATATCATCGGCATTTGGAGAAAGTGAGGTAACCCACTTAAAAGTACTTGCAATGAAAATTGAAATGATTTATGATAATGTTTTGTACCGTTTCAAAAGGCTTGTTCCTGATTTATTGCTAAGCCCATCTACTTATAAAATGCCAGTTAAAAATATCAAGCTTCACAAAAATAGAAACTATGGGAAGACAAAATTTTCAGAATTGAAAATATCAAACAATTTTGTTGGCAGTATATAAAGATAACATGTTTTTGCCACCTTCGAGAGTAACTGCAAATTTTGCAGCCTGAAAATTTACCTATTATACCTGAAAATTTGCAACAACTTCAAATTCCTATTAAAGTGCCATAAAATGATTCTTCTAACATGTTGCAACAGCAAAAAGTTTGCTGACAATCTGCAACAGGCAACATTTAACATTAGTTTCTACTATTTTAAAATTGTAAATATCTTTTTCACGCAATTGTGGTATCAAACATTCTGTTTAAAATTGAAAAATACTTTTACAAATTTATGAGATAAGCATAAAAAACAGAAACTTGATTTGGTGTATGATTTGACAAAGAACAGATGCAACATGTTTGTGTTCTATGCAAGATCTTTTATTCTTCAGACAAAAATTGTGACTGCATGCTATACAGTACTGCAGATTATATACAGGAAATTATGGAATTTTTTTAAATTAATCAAAATAAACATCACTAAATTTAATTATTGAAAGCTTTTACCTGTAGGACATCTCCATTAACCATAGTTGCTGCAGATAATAATGGATCCCACATATTTTCAACTCTAACAGGTACGTTCGCCAATTTCAGTACAATGGGTGCAATTGGTTGAAATAATTTTAAAAACAGAGGATTTTCACTTAAAGCTACAAGCTTTCGCATCAATTTAATATATTTTGTAGCCCTTCAAATTAAAAAGCCATTTAAAGTTTGCAAACATTGTGAAACTACATTTACATAAAGCATACAACAAGCAATTTAATCAAAACACTAACAACTAATCGTAACATTTACTAAACCCCATATATTATGCAAATATTATAAGATAAATAAAGATTAAAAATGGAAAACTTTATGAATATGAAAGTAGCCATATAAGTCTTCTTTTTCATTAAAAACTATATTAAAATATTTTCCAAAATATATACAATTTTTTTTTATATGAACAGAAAATTTCCTATTTGGAGAAATAATTAAATAAAGATATATTTCTCTAATAGTTATCATTGTTTGTAATCTTTTAAGTATAACTTTTAATAATGTAGTTTAAGTTACAGTTTGTATAAACTTCGCATTAAATATTTTCAATCAATATTCAAATATTTATTAAATAAAAACAAATTTTACAGGTGTAAAAAAAACTGCTAGCATATTTTTAAAAATTTTAATTTTGTGCATTGTAATATTCATTTTACAGTACTAAAAAAAAAAAAAACTTTACAGTACTATATTATAAAACAAGGCAACTATTTATTTTTCTAATCAATCTACACTAATTTTCAAAAAGATCTAATGTGTCATTACCATAATCATCAAAGTAATTGGATATCATACTTCAGGAATTTTATTTAATCTGATGATAATCTCATTTCTTTAAATTCAATTGCTTTTAAGCTTTAAAATTGATATCTAGTTTTTCTCGTGTAAATGACAATTTATTATTTATCTTTGATGCATTAACAATACAAATTTGAGAATTTAAAATAGGTTTCAAATTAAGAATTCTAACTAGTGAAAATTTACAAACTGCTTGAAGTCTTTTTTATAACTTACAGATACTAGATTGCGACCAGGTATTGCCCAATTTATATATTTTTTACTTGGTAAAAGTTTATTAAGAAAAATATAATTAAAAAGCCCATAGAAATGCAGAGACAATATATTTGACAAAATATAATACAAAATTTCCTCATTCCAGATAATAAAAAAGCATTTATTAACTCAATTTGGGTTTTCTGAGATTTTTACATCAAAAGTAAGCACAGCTTTAAAAAACCACAAAATAAAAAATTCAATTATAAAAAGACTTAATAAAGCATGGAATTAAAAAGAAAATAAAGAATAGGCAAATATTTCAAAGGTATAATGCATGAAACCAGCAGTTGAATCATTAGATTTTTCCATGTAAATTGCTTTATATTAATCAATAACATTAAAGCTAATATAATTTCTAAGTAATCATAACACTAAATAAATTTTACTCTGAAGTAAAATACATGTATAACTACAAGAATTGCATTTTTTCTAACATAAAAATTATACTTCTAAATGTTAATAGAATTAATAATTAAATTATAAAAAATATAGACAACAGGCATATATACAAAGCTCTTGTTTTATAAAAAGAGAGACATTAAAAATGGAGTGTGTGAATTTTATAACATCAAACATCTTACTTTGTAAAAAGAGAAATGAACAACAATTAGATAAAATATTTTTCCAACTAGTTATCGATGCACATATTTGTAGAAATATTAATCAAAATTATTCTTGTACAAATAAAACAATTTTAAAAAGAATATTGTAAAAATAACACCATAATACTCTAACATTCATATTTCTATTCTAAAGAAGTTAATCATTTTCAGATAGTTATCAGATATCATCAAGTTATCAATTTTACAGATATCATGAGAACATAATAACTAAAATTTCTTATTTTATGTTCAATGCAAATTACAATTTATAAAACTATTTCATGATTTGTAAATCATGTTCAACTATAGTTAATTTAATGTATAATATGTAATATTTCACTACAATTTCAAAACAACAATAGCTAAATTCTTGGAAATATGGCAATTTTCTTTGGCTGGATTTTGCCAACATGATAGGTGAGATATCTAACTATCTTATTATATTGATTCAAGAATACAGCCTGTAATATATATCTTGTTTTATATTTTGAAAAAAAAAGAGTTACAAAATTAAGTCTGACTGAAATTTTACAAGTATTTTCTTCCTTTTTATGAAAAGCAGAAAATTCAGAATTTTTTAATTTTGTAGTTAGATTTAAAATAAAATTTAAATAACCTTTAGATTTTGAGTATATAGAGAATTTCTGAAATGGTGATCTTGTAAAAATCCATTGCTTTTATAACAGAAATTTTTTTTTGGACCAAAAACATAAAAAAAATTATATATATTTATCAAAATAAAAATCAAAGAGTACATAATAAATACAAAATACTGGAAAAAAAGTATATGAAAATGAAATTTTTATTCCATGGTAAAAACTTACTTCATGTCAAAAGTATATGTTCCAGGACATAACATAATTAAAGATTTTATCACAGGATTATTGTCTAGACAAAGTTGCAATCCTGGATAAATACCACTACTATGCACAACTAAAGCATCAATTCTGTAAAAAATGAAATAAATATTATAAAAATTGGTAAAATAATAAACTTCACATTTTAAACTGTTAATTTTTAGTGAATTTTATAAAATTATTCTTTAGCATATTTTAAAATTAAAAAATAATAATAAGGAAAAAGAACATTTTTAGGCTTATTTTCAATAATATGAAAATAAAATAGAATAGAATTAGAAAAATATAAATTAGAATAGAATTAGAAAATATAATAGAAAATCAAATAGAAAATCAAATAGAAAATTGTTTGCATGATAAACATATCAAATTTTATATTATTTAAAACTTTTTAGAGAAAAATATAAATACTATCAGACAAAAATTAAGCTCTACTACTAAATAGACAAGTTTTATTTTATTGTTTTAACTGATTAAATATATCTATAAGTTGAATGATTAGAAAAGGTTGATATTAAAAGAATATAATATTCAAAAATATGATATTTTAAAAACTTGAACACCTATATTCTATCCTAAACTTACCGAGATACAGAAATAGCAGCTAAAAAATCTTTCAAAAATTGTGCTTTTTCATCAGGTGAAAATTTAAATATTCCAGGTTTATAACTTGAAAAATCTAAAAATGCAAGCATGGAAAAATTAATACATATTAATGAGAAAAAATAATACTATTCATTTATAACGAATATAAAAAATGGGTTGTAGTGTTTGACCAAAGAATTTTGGTAGGAAACAACAAGAGCAATCCCACGACCAAAGGGAGGTAACTAATATCCTAGTTATAAGCTAAATTGTTATTATGAACATTTTTATATCCATGGCAGGGTACAATAAGGAATATAAAAAACAATAACAACAATGAGAAATGAAGGAAATCACACAGTGACCTGTTTAGCCCATAAGGGCCTTAGTCTCCCAGTAACGACCCTACACAGTAGAGGAAACAAATGCAGGGCAGACAGGAAGGTAGGATGAATTCATGTCCTCTCTCAGATTGCAAAGCATGCATTTTGGGCTTCCAAATATTCTCATTTGGAAAAGGTGATTGGCTAAACAATCATGGCCTGTCAGGAGTCTGAAAAGGGCAACTGCTTTAAACATGGACTGATCAGGGATGTTTTGAATAAAGTTAAACCAGGTTATAGACGAGTTGCTTTCGCGGAAATTATCAGATAGAGTGTTCCAGAAAAGTCTCAGATGATCAGTTTCATTGAGTGAAAAAAGATGTCTTTACAAAAAAGTTTAGGTGATGGTTGTTCTTTTTCTGTCAAGAGAATTTGCGTCTTTTCATTACCCAGTATCCTACAATGGTCTGGGATCCACTGCAGAATCATTTTGAACATAAAGTGATAAATAATCAACAGCAATACTCATTGAGTTAATAAGCAATAAAATTATATGTATTACATAGAATATGCAATACAACTACATGTAATATAATTACAATATTATTGAATTTCCCAATTAAAACAGGATGGGATTAAAGCAAAAAATAAAATTTAAAAAAAACTCTAATGTGTATGTATTGCATTTATATTTTTTAATTGAATTTCATTTTCAAATTTTTTTAAAATGGTAAACTATGGAATTGTTTTCTTACTAATGATGAACCATAAAATAATTATCTTTTAGGCACTTTCCTTTGTAGCCTAAAGTACGTAGAAACTGTAGACAACATAGTACTGTAGAAACTTATTTAAATTCAGAATACTGCAAAGTAATATATAGTGCAGAACTTTACAAAGCTGTATTTTTGATAGTTTAACTCTAACTGTTGATTATGAGGTTATGTTTTTATTTAAGCAAGTGTATGATACCCTTCATTAATACTGAATATGAATCAAATATGAAACATTTCTAATAGAATAAAATCAGATTATAAAGTATGTCCTGTAATGGATGTTGTCACATGACAACATATTTGAAAAAGGAAGGGCAAACACAAAAAAAATGAAAATGCATTTTATAATCTCATTTTATATTTATGCCTTTCTGTTTATGCAGGTACAATTACATATTATTTTACAGTTAGATATTAGTATATTTATTTTGTTTAATTTATCAATAAATTAAATAAAATAAAACAGCAGTCAAAATGCATTTATACATTCAGCGTAATTACATACATATCTGTAACCTACTAAAAAAAAAAATTATTTTATATCTGAAAATAGCTCTTTTAGAATGGTAACCTTCTACTAACATTATTTTGAATAATAAGGTTGTAGTGTATTTATAAAGCAAAATACAGGTTTTTCTAACTAGATCCCAATTTTATGAAAAATTAATTTTACAAATTTGGCAATAAGTATAGTAAATTATTTACAATACTTATTGCCATTAGAGGTATTTTATGAAATATGAAATGTAAAAAATTATCTAAACTAAAAATAATGCACTTATCAAAATATAACTTTTGTGAGTTACTTAATATTTATTTTTCATGAAATATGCATTGTTCTTAATGAAAATTTTAATAGATTGATAAATTAGTTCATATTCCTTCCAAATGGTTTCTTGATAAATATTCTAAAAAGTCTTTTTGAAAATTTTATTTATTTTTTTCTATGACTAATCAGTATTAAAATTTTATGTCATATTTCTATTCATAATAGAATATTTGTATAATTAAATAAAAAATAGTAAAAACAATAATAAATGGATTTATATTACCAATTATTATTGCTAGTAATATTTTCAGCACACCTTATGTTAAAAAATTGAATGAATGATTCATAATATTTATTAATAAACTAGGAAGATGTAATGTCATAACTATCATGAAACTTAATACTTGATTTTAATATTATATAAATATAAATATCACAAATAATATCAAATTGTTTATCTTTAAATGGAGTGGTTCTGTGCACATAATTAATAAAATTAAGTAATGTTTGAAACTGCAAATAACTTTACTTTCCAGGAAAATTTGGAACAATTATTCTTGCTTTCTGCTGCAGATGAGATACCAGGCCACTAAAATCTCTGTACGATCCAGGTGCTCCATGAATTGCTACTATCACAGGCACAGAATTTCTTGATTTCAGTACAGGATTCTGATTAATATCAATGTATTTTACTTTAAATTCAAGATCTCCATTCGGTACGTTGCTGAATTTTTTTTCTTCCCGCCACCTCCGATATAAATTTCCACAAGTTTTAATACAAATTTCATGTTCTTGAAAATGTTCATTTCCAAAAGACATTGAGCGTTTAAATGTAGTAAATGGGGCTAGTATATGTTCGTGCTTCACAAACTGAGATACACGACGCAAATAAAGAAAATGATTAATCGTAAGCTTCATGATAAAAAAAAAACACCTACTAAAGAAAACTTAATTTGATATTCGAACGAAAACATAAATAACACAACTATATTTTCATTTTTATTGAAATTAAAAAAATTTGGATGTGGATATCCTCACAACATCCGTGTATACCTATATTTCATCATTTCTGTTTTATTTCCTTATTTGTAGTTTAGCTTAACTCCCAATCTCGGTAAAAGAATTATCCAGTTATGTCCCCACTACCTCTTTATATGCACATTCTTACCTTAGCTATTTATGTAAATTTTAATTCCAAAGATAGTAGCATAAGAATAGCGCATCAGCAATTATTAAGAGAAAATATATTGTTTTTTATTGGAATAAATATTTTTTAAATGTTTTATTTGATGTCATACGGAATGAGAAATTGAATCTTTAATTTTATACTGTCTTACATTTATTTATTTATCACTGTACATTTACTTGAATCATTTCATTTAGTTACGTAGCCTTTTTTATAATGATTTACGTTCGACCTTCGAATGAACAAGTTTATTTATACCGGGTGAAATGGGCATTTCTAAAGTAACTTATTAAGAACAGGAATGACGAGCCTTTTTTTTTTTTTTGTGGGGAAAGGGGGAAGGGAAAGGTTACCACTACTTCTGTTCCTCCTTTTCCCTTCTTAATCATGATCTATTTTCACCGATTCAGGATTGGATGGTTGTTTTTTGAGTTCTAGCACGGAGGAGCCTCATCTCTGATATCGCTATTACTATAAAGCAGTTGATTTAAGAATATTTGCATAGAATGATAGTAAATTCAATTAATAAAATAAAAAATTTAAAAAGAAAGAAAAAATAAAGGGGTTCAACATCGAATAAGGATAAAACAGGAAGAAACCTTCAGAAAAGCAGGTGGAAAATTTTTTTTTTGTATATCGTAATCCAAAAATCTCTCTGGACACTAAGGTGCATAAGCAGATATGGAACTCTCAAAATTGGATCGTATTATGAATAGTGATGCAGAAATTACATATCCCGCAATGTTTGTGAGCAAAAAAAAAAAAAAAAAAAAAAAGGTATTTTACGCTTCTCTGTGGATTATAAAGAAAAAAAAAATATTATCTTTTCATCCTCATCATCTTCTTTTTATCTTTTATCATCAGATCTTAACTCGATAACAATTTTAAACGACCTCCCTCTTTCTATACACCGATTTAAAGCAAACCATACATTACTTATCTGGTACAGTCGGTCGAAAAAATATATGAGTACCGTAAACCTTTTGAAAATGTTGAAAACAGAAAATGACCTCAGTTTAATTTGTTTAAGGGGTTGCCAAGATTGATTTTTTGTAAATATGTTTTTGTGTTTAAGAATCTATAACGTTTGTCTACACGCCAAGATTGGCTTTTCTACTTGCTAGTACGATGACATAATTTTGTTCAAAATAAAAAAAATATTAACGTTTAACATTGCGCCTATGGAGACACATACAAAAATGAATTATAAATGCGCAACGAGAAAATGTTTAGCTCAATGAAAAAGTTTTCAGCCAGCGACCGAATTTTTTAACCACAAAAAAAAAAAAAAAAAAAAAAAAATTATATATATATATATAGTAAAATAAGTGGCTCACTTGATCTCTCTGACTCATTTAACATTAAGAATATAAATGAGTCAGAGAGATCAAGTGAGCTAGTTATTTTACTATATATATATATTGTTCCAATGCAGCTGGCAAATACTTAGACAGCTTGGTCTTGGATGCTTTAAGGCAAGTGCTGCACAGACGGTATTCACTTTGCATTACCCAGGGAGCGCGTGTAACTTGAAGATACGGGCGCGGAGTAACAATGCCTCCGCAACGCTCTACGATCCTATTAGGACCGGGACCTACGGTTTAAAAGTGGATTCGAGACGCTACAAACATCCATGGCACAGCCGGGACTCGAACCTTGTGGTATCGAGCGCCAGAGCGCTAGCCACTCGGCCATTCAGGCCCCATAAATAAATAAATATATATATATATATATATATATATATATATATATATATATATATATATATATATATATATATATATATAATATATATATATATATATATATATATATATATATTTTCTTTCAAAAATTTTCTTGCGGTGGGAAAATTTTTTCTCTATCAACGGTAAATCCTTTAATCGTCTTTTTAATAAAGTAATGTATAAAACCAGCCTATGCACATAATCTTACCATACTTTGTTGGACTATCCACTAGTCACTGGAAAACTATTTGATTACCCATATTACCATTTATTCCTGTGATTGGGCCTACGATAGCCAGGAGGAGGATTGCTGTGATTGTGACAACGACAGCCAAAGATTTGAAGAGGAATTTGAAAGAGTATTGCAACTTATTTTTCCTCGTTTACCTTTTCCGCTATTCATAATACGTTACTCAATTTTAGATGGTTACCTACCAAACACCATTTGGAATCCTTTCAGGGAGCACTGTGTAAAAACTGGAGAAAAAATGGACTCGTTGTGTCAAAAGGATGGACTTTTAAAATACCAATGGAATAGAATAACACTAACTAAAATTACTGGGTTTCTACATGATTGTGGAAAACCATTTGTACTACGACTTTTAAGAAAAAAAAATATCAGTCAATTATTTACTGAACATACTTTTAAGAAGGCTTTGTCCTCTACAATTGGAACTCTGAGGGACACTTGCTGGATGTGGTAAAATTCAAATTTGAGGAATTCAGGGCCATGAAGAATCCAGACGAAAATTTCAAAGAATATAAACAAATACTATCCAACTCTATGGTGGATAAACGTTTTCAAAAAGTCGAAATTTTCCAAGGCATTGAAGATTGAGGAGGTGACAACTTTTGTAAAAGAGATTAGGGAAAAATGTAGAAACCGTGCTGAGTTTGTTTCAGTGTGGAATATTGACAAGTCGAAAGTAAATAATTTTCAAACTCACTTGGATGAAATGTATAATGAGGTAGGAATTGAAAGAATCCATATATTTTTAGACGATTTGATGCGATATAAAAATGTAGTATAATAAATTTGTCACCCATTACTTATTGGATGTTTAAAACTACAAAAAATTATACTTAGCATTCTATTATTTCTTCATTACTTTTGTCTTTTCTATTAATAGAGCACTATTAAGTAAATTCAGTATAATAATGTATTTTATGTATTTAATGTAATTTAATTTCAAATTGAATAATTCGATTCTTTTATTGCCTTTAGAAAAACATTTCTTTTTAGTTTTTTTCATTGCTTTTTAGAAAGTTTCGTGTTTATGCAATTTAAACCAAAAAAAACTATAGAAAATTTTTAACATTAAAAATATATGTTTAATAGTAAAAAAAAAAAAAAAACCGTAATAAATATTTTTCTGAAATTTCAATCTGAAAATATGCATATGAATAACAAATATATCAAACATCTTCTGTTTTTTATATTTGTTTTTACTGAATTGATAATAAAAAATTTTATAATAATACTCTTTGATATACATCCAAAATTTCAGAAATCAATTATTTGCAGCACTGTTATTTTTTGTTTAAAATATTATTATTCTTTTCTGCTGTGTATCTATTTTCTTGCCCATTTTAAGGATATTGAAGACACAACACATGTTTTAATAATCTGCATGTCTTTTAATCTGAATGTGTCCAACACATGCAGATTAAAAGTGAAACATGAAATAAAAGCCATTTATTTTTCATGGTGTAGAATGAACATTTCGCCCCTTAAGTGTATAATTTAAATAACTCATTTCGACAAGTAAATTAACGAAAGTTGAGGCACAGGGTGCTATGTTATGCTATGTTACTCGGGAAATTCAATTCCCGTACCCCTTTTACGTATGTGGTGTGTTTATTTTCCACCAAATTATAAGGTTTTAAAATTAATTATTAAAAATTATTAAATGGGGTTTAAGCTGAGCAAAAGCTCTGAAATAATTGTACAAATTACGAGAATAATTTTAAAAAAAATTATTTATAAAATAAAACTTATTTTCTTGGCAAAATTAATCCTTTGCCCAATCTGATTAGTTGGAAATGAGAGAGAGAGAGAGAGGGGGGGGGGGTCAGGGCAAGGGCGGGAGAATGAAACTAGTTCTTTTCCCCTTTGAAAATCTGATATCGGTTTGTTTTTGTTGCTGCACGGTCATTTTGTGCATACTTTAGGTTAATTGTAAATGGTATTATTAGGTTAATTAGGTTGTACCAGGACCTAATGTTTAAAGGGGATTCGAACCCTTAACAAACATCCATGACACTGCCAGGATTCGAGCCTGAAGCTTGTGGTCCCACAGGCCAGAGTGTTAGCCAATTAGCCATCAGGCCGCATCTGGGAGTGGAGATTCGCTTTGTCTATTTATGTTCATCATCATCAGCAGCATTGGCGCCAGAGCCCAGTGTGGGCCAAGGCCGTCTACCTACTGGTAGATTTCGAGACGAGACATGTTTCTCTTTTTACACGGTAGGGTTGTCAGCTGTACTCCCAACGCTCAGCAGTCATATAAGACCGGGACCTATGGCTTAAAGTGGATTCGAACCACTACAAACATCTGAACGAAAACGAACCACATGGCACCGCACCGCTGGGATTCGAACCCGAAACCTGTGGTACCGAGCGTCAGAGCGCTAGCCACAGGCCTCCTGTTTACGTTCAGTAAGGGGAAAAATAGTCATAAAAGATGTCCCAACGATATCCTACTACTACTCTGTAATCGTACACAGACACACAAAAGCTTAGGATTGTAAATGACTGTCATTAAATTGCCAACTTGAACGAAAATTCTCATTTTACTTTGAGAAAAAGAATGAAGTAGAGGCTGGTAGGGGTGGTTGGGAAAAGACCCTAAGAAACTAGAAAAAAATTTATAGTAACTACCAAAACAATCAATGTGCTTCCCACATCACTCATCAGATAATTTTTCATATTTAAATGCAAATTTGTTAAATGACAAGATAGCTGTAAATATATGTTAAATTACATATTGAAAAAATAATTAATAAAAGTTAATTTAATGAATAAATTTCATGTGAATTTAGAATGCTTTTAAGTCAGAAGTGAGTTAAAACGATTGAGGTTTTGAATACATCAATTGAACTACCTTTCATTTATCTCGGAAAATGTATAGAAATTTGTATTGTGTTTTCTGAAAGTTAAATGGGGTAAAAAATTAATTTACTTAGTTGATCAGTTAAAACAGGAAATATATGTTTTGTTTTTCAAATCAATTTTACATCTTTTGATCGTTATATTTTATTTATTTACATTATAATTGAAGTCTTATCTATGCAAGGTTTATAATGTAGCAAATTCGTAAATAATAGTCATTGGATAAATGAGATGAATTTTATTTATTTATTTATTACAAATACTTAGTTTTTAAATAATTAGGATCAGAAATTAATTGTGAAAATATTATCTTACTTGAAATAAAAAACAGAATTGTGTCTGCCAATAAGGCCTTTTTGTGTTAAGAAATATGTTTAAATTACAGTTCATAAGCAGAAAAACTAAATTCTTGTTATATAAAACACTTATTAGAAGTATTTTGGTCTATGGCTCTGAAACATGGACTTTGGCGATATCTGATGAGGCTCATTTGGGTATATTTGAATGGAGGAAGGGAAAAGGATTTTGGAGGTGTTAAGGAAAGTGATTGTTGGAGAAGACGTGGAATTTATAAATGCTATAAAGACCCAATATTTTAAAATTTATTAAGATCCATGGATTAAACTGGGCTGCTCATGTATTTAGAATGAATGATTTAGACCTTGTAAAAAGGCTCGTTTTTGGAAAAGCCACAGGGACGAAGAGGAAGAGGACGACCCAAGTTGCGATGGATAGACGCATTTGAAAAAGATTTTACTGTACTAAACTGGAGGAACCTTGTCACCAGGGCCGAATTTTCCTATAGGCTAACTAGGCTTCAGCCTATGGCCTCGAGATCAAGAGGGGCTTACAATTAATTAGAATAGAAAATATGATAATTTTTATTTCATATTTTATTTTCATAGTCAAAGATTTTTATTATCTGAATTTTGTTTCTTTGTAAATGTGTGTTATGTTTGATTAGTTATTGTTACAAGCACTATATCTAGTGTTGAGAATAAATGCCCAAATAAGTGTTCTAGACTTTTTTGTTTATGTATTATCCGTGCCACATTTTTTATAAAGATTAGTACCCATCACAACATGTTTTATTTAACATATTGATATATATCACAGTAATGATGTATTTTATTATCTCTCATGTAATTTAAAAACTTAAAAATGGGAGGTGAAAGGGCCGCATGAGTGGAATAGCCTAAGGCCTCTTTTCATCTAAATCCAGACCTGATTGTCACCCAGAGGAATGCATGGAAATCTCTTCAAAGGAAAGCCTTGGCGCAGCCTGGGCTGTCACGCTATTGATGATGATATATTATAAATATTTTCGAAATTTAATAACTTCGGGTGTTCAAATTGATTTCGAGAATTTTTGAATTTGTGTTCGCATTTACATTTCAATGACTATTTATTGAAAGATAAAACAAATTTTTCATTAAAAATTTTATCTCGGTTTCATATTCCTATTCTTAATTTGCATTCTTTTTTTTTTTTTTTTCTTCAACAAAATAGACTAGTATTTATTGACCATTCCGGATGGATCCCTATCTGGATAATATTAAAATAATCAGCAAAAGAAATTGATGTGCCTATTTTGTAAATTTTCTTAATCATTTTCATAGTTTATAATTCACACTTTTACTTCATTTAATTTAGGCTATTATATTTTCATTAATCGAGTTAAAATGTTAAAACAATATTCTTTAATTGTTTCATGCATCTGGAACATTGCTGAATCTACTACTGTAGTAGATGTCGATTGTTTTGTTTGTGCAGCTGAATTTGGATATGGTCGGGTTGAAGAACACACGCTTTTATTTTACAAGCACGTAAACAACAGCATCATCACCACAATTAAAAATGCATTATCATTTAACTCATTTAAAACATCGAGTTATACATTCGGGGAAGGATTCAACTTTTAAACTGTAAATAAAGTTACTCAGGTACACGCTGGATAGCGAAATATACTTCCTCACTGGATGAGAGTCTGTAGGTCAATTTATGCACAGGATGGTGCTAACTATATTTTCTCTCGGGGTGAGAGACTAAATGTCTCTGAGGCAGCAGCGCCGGTCATGCTGCACGTCCTCTCTGGAGGGAGTCTCGATGCTTACTGACGATTTCTTTTGAACGTACGTCGCAAGGTGCGCTCTTACAGTGCGTAGGAGGAAGCATGGTTACACTACTAATTTTACATTCCAGTAACGAATAATAATAATTTAAGGGTAATATATTTGCATTTTAAACTATTTTAAAAGGAAAAAAAATTAGACAATTTTCAGTATTTATTTTTAAAAAATATGAAAGGAATTAAATATTTGTCAGTATATTTTAATATAATTTTTACATTATTTTAGCTTTTGTTATAATACTAACCTAATAGAACAAAATAATTCTTAATAATGTATTTTTTACTTCTTCGTAAAATAGATGTGGACATAAAAATATCGAGTTTCCGTTATGCCTTTAAATTGTTGCCTTTCTCTTCGTTATTTATTGTTCTTGGGTATTTCTTTGTTCGGTATTTTATACCCAAGCCCGTAAGATAAGAGGATTGTGAACTCAATCGTAAATGTTATACCCTATTAGATAACAACAAAGTATTCATTAAATGGATACCTTATTTAGATGACAGTTTAAAATTATTACTGCCTTGATAAAGCAGTTACACGCATTATAATTATTTCATAAGGCGTTCAGTATAAATAATTAAAATGAATATTATTTTAAACAACCGAAAAAAAAAATCTAGCATCGCTCTATCTTAATAACTATTTAATTGACCATAAAAGTGATATAATCCAAAAAAAAAAAAAAAAATGCAGACATACAAATTTTGACCTTTGCCATAATGAATATTTAATTGGATACTTCATTTGTTATTTGGTTCAATAAATAAGAAATATTTCTTTGACAAAAATTTAGAATGTTAAATATTGGTGGAAAATTATTTATATTATTCGTATACAAATTTAATCTATTTATATCTCCAACTGAATATAAATTACGATTACGCGATCAATAAAAATTGCAAAATACACGTAAAAACGCATAATTACTAGAAAAGTAAGTTTTCATACATGATAGAAAAAAAAGGAAAATAAAATTTTTAATTTATTTTCCTTTTTTAAAGAGGATTTTCAAATGAATGACTCTTTTGTAAAAGCAAATAATAATAATAATAATAATAATAAATCAAATAATAATAATAATAATAAATTAAATAATAATAATAATAATAAATCAAATAATAATAATAACGGAAAAAAGTGTTATATTAATAAATATGTATTCCCCCTATCCCATAATCATGAAATTTCCGAGTTTATCAATCTTCAACTAATTGTTGTTCAATTTAGTTTATTATAAAATGCAGAAAATAAAAATAAAAAATATGAGCCGTGAACAGCATCCCATGTCTTCGGGAGCATTTTTTTTTTTTATCAGTAAATGCGCTAATGGTCATATTTTTCAAAACGCGAATATAGCCAAATGTGGTACTCCTATATCACCACCATGGTGGTCGGGAAAATAATGTAATTTGTTTGAATCTCACTGGGAGTACTTTTGCTTTCTAAGGTGTAGAGAATTTTTTTGTCACATTTTCATTTGTTAATTCTTTAATACTCAGCAATGTGTTCTTCATTCTTCAAATGACTATTACCAGACCGGAGCTAACGGCTGCTTCGCAGCCAAGGAGCTCCACGAAATACAAATCGTCGTAATTCTTTAATAAGCTCTATGTGTTTTCGGCTAGAAGATGTTTCTATTTATACATAATTACAATATAAAGTTTTGTCGATTTCTGTAGAATTTTTTTTTTTTAATATACAAGTAAGCTATAATTTCTTTCTTTTTTTTTTTTTTTATTTGTGTAAAGTGTTAGAATAAATATCAGTAATATTTAGCAAGAATTAGATATTTTTTCCAAATAACCACCGAGTTTAATTCTATATTATTAATTATAGATAATTTGATTATGTATCTGAATGATATGCATTTTAAATAATTTTACTGGTGGAATTCTGGAAAAATTGGTCAAATAATTTGGCAATAATTTAAGAGATAATGTAAGTGTTACTCCTTGAAGATTTGTTATGTACTCTATTTAGGGAGAGGAGTAATATTTAGTCATTTACATTTTCAAGGAGTAACATTTTTAAAATTTGAATGGTGTTCTTATTAATTAAATCTGAATTAAAATCTGTGTTCATGAAAATTTGACATATCCTAGTCGGAAATAATTGTTTGATCATATTCACAATATAAGTCAATGAAATGAGTGCCAAATTAAATAAGGTTATTATGTTTGTAACTTGACAATATTTGTATTGGTTAAAATGTGCTTACTATTATGTTATCTTTTTATTTATACTTAATTAGAGGGAATAACAGGGTTTATGAATGAAATGATATTGTCAGTCAAACATATTAATTGTGTGCATTTATTCTACAAGATGGATCTTTTCTCTGTAAATATTTAGTTTCTGTGGTTTCATCCAGATTGTCTTAAAATATAGGACAAAATCATGAATTATCAGTTAAAGTTCAGAAAAGTATCAGAATATTAAATCCTCTAAAGGGTTTAACAGATAAATCTGTATCTCGTTGATAAGATATCCAAGGATACCATCTTGGTTGTTTTAAGATGTGGCTTAAAAATCATTTGTTCTGAATACGCTGAACGCGACTATTTATATATATATCCATATGGATATTGTGATTACATATTTGATATTATGCAGTTAAATAAAGTTGTAAAGAGACCATTTGAGTTTTATTGAAACAATTACTGACTTTAAGCCATAAATTTGAGAAAGGAGTTTTGCTTTCTGATGCATAGTCAGCCATCCTTCCTATTTGGTCATTAAAGCTTTCTACAT
This sequence comes from Caerostris extrusa, assembly GCA_021605095.1. Lineage (NCBI taxonomy): Eukaryota > Metazoa > Arthropoda > Arachnida > Araneae > Araneidae > Caerostris > Caerostris extrusa. The sequence goes on from BPLR01015234.1 coordinate 26,020, forward strand.
CAAGTTTTAGGAATACAACTATTAGGAAACAAAACCAAATTATATTAATGATTCCTGGACTTTGGGCTTTTTAGAACAATCAAATTAATATTCTTAAACAAAGGATCTCTCAATTACAGCAAGTAAACCCGTTCTAGAATATCACCATTAAATTAATGTGTATAATATATAGCAGGGCTCTTGTGAATATTTCTGATTGTCCACATTGTAAGACTATGGCTAATTCTAACTAATGTCAGGTAAAAACTACCTAGAAAGCTTTTCTATAATATTGGTATTTCTGGCATATCATACCATGTCATGTTGGCAGGATGAGACCCATGGTTAAAACTTATCACTTGCATTGTTTGTGATGGTTCAAAACAAAGCTTTGTACAAAGGAGCATTAAGCAATGACTTTCATCATTTTTTAAATTGAATTCTAGTGATATTTATTTAGTACTGCATTTTATTATTGAGGATTCCTTTTTACTTTATTTAAGTCCTGTTTTTCTTTTTAATTTTTGAACTTTTGCCTTGAATTGACAATAATTATAATTAAAAAAGATGTAGAAAATAATTAACATAGCAGTACAAAAACGACATATAATTGTATTTGCATATATAGCATTTGCATTTTTATTCCAACGTACAGTAATTTAGTTGTTTATTCTAATCAATTAAAAAAAAAAATTGCTTAGCAAATGTGTTTGAAGTGTGAAAGAATTTGGAGTATAAATTCTCTATCTATATATAAAAATCCTTGTAAAGAATTAAAGCTTATTAAGAAGTGTTAATGGCTTATAAGCCTGACTTATAGAAAAAAAAATTGCTTAAAAATTATTGAAAATAATACATATTTATAATTCAAAATTATATATAATTTATAATTAACAATTTAAAATTTTCTTTTCAAATTTAAGCGTACATAGCTCAATTTTTTAAAAATTTATTCTTTGAATTCATGCGATAATTTATAATCTATGCTGTTTTAAAATGTAAATTTATTTTTTATAACTAAAATCATTCTATAATTTACAAGGATACACATTTTAAAAAAAAATCATTTTTGATTTTTTTTTATAAATTGCTTTTATTATATGTTTCAAATGTCTTAATATATAACTTGTAATATAAGTTTTTCCTTTATTATATGTAGTTTATATTGTAAATTTTTCGTCAAAGTTATTTCTTATTTGATGAAAAGGAAAAATTATTAATGTTTATGTATTGCATTTTCTGTCTTTTTTTTTTTTTTTGTTGTAATTTTGTACACATAGGTGATTAATGTATTTTGATCCTTAAATTTCTAAATATTTAGTATTAAGAAATTATTATAAAAATGTAGATCAAGTAAAAATATACTATAACAAGTAGTAGTAGATCAAGTAAAAGTATAATATAAATAAATTTTTATACATACATATTTTTATAATTTAGAAGAATATTTTAAACAGTAGTTTATCTAAAGTATTCAAAAATAAACCATTTTTAATGGTTTTGTTTTCAATAAGCAGTTGTATTATCTTGTTAATAAATAATTTCGATTATTAATTTTTGGTCAGGTATTTAAATATTTTTAATTAATGAATGCTAAAGTTTCCCAAATATGTTTTTTTTTCCCCCTATTATTTAGAAAATTTCCCATTTTTTTTTCTTTTTAAATGAGAGGGCCCAATTACCTGTCATTGATTTATTTAAAATTTATTTTAAGTGTAGGTTATGTCTAGGATATTAATAACTCAAATAATTCTAGGACCAACCTCTCAGTAATTTTGAAGTAAATTGAGTTTGAAAATATTAAAAACTCGAATCGAATACAGTATACATCGAATTACTACCCAATAGCCAAATGACTCTCATGAGGTGAATTCTATTCCAGAAAAGAATAGAATCCATTAATTTTCTTCTCTTAATAGTATAACAAAATAAAATAAATAAAATATTTTTATATTCTTTTTTTATCTGTCATAAGAAATTAATTCTTTTTGCCATCCATTTAAAAACATGTAGTTTTGAAAAATTAATGGCCAATTTTGAGGATTCTGTGTCAATTAAATACATAACATTGGGAATTAAATTTATTTCACAAATAACAGAAAAATGAAAAATTATAATTAATATAGGGATTATTAAGTTTATAATGCATGTGTGTATAAAGAACTATCTCACTTTTAAGTATTATGAGTTGGAGAAATTAGTACACGAACCAATATGATATTTATTATAAAAGTAGGAAAAAGTTTATTTCATGACATCTAAAATCCCTTACAAATGCCGGATATTTACAAATTCAGATATTTTTTCTTTCAAGCCTTATAAAATAGTTTGAAAGATTGTCTTTCTTGTCCTATAAGCTAACTAACTATGGTATTAAAATAAAAACAATTTTATGTAACTTTGCATAAATTTGTAATTTAATACAAAAATTGTTTTGTTAAAATATTAAAATGATAAACAATAATAAAAAAAAAAAGAAAAAAAAAAAAAAAGCCAATAATTGCTTGAAAATTTTAAGAAATGCATCAGCTTTAACTTATGGATTTTTAATACTTCTTTGTATATATTGTGTTTATGATACCAAATGTGTTCCTTTCAAAACTTCTACATGCAAAATGGTCCATAATGCAATTAGCTGAAGTAAAAAAGAAAAAGGAGTTGTTTCTAGCTGGTAGGATATGTCTAAGAAATTTTTATTGTTGTTAATTGCTATTTTCATTATACATGTAGAGACAGTCATTTTGTAATGCAATAAAAAAAATATTTTTGTTAAAATATTAAGTTGATAAAACAATAATTTAAAAAATGCTTCACAAATTAGGCACAAAAGGAAAATATACAAATAAAAAAAAAAAAACACCACATAATATTTAAATTCAATGTGTCGTCAACTTTCATATAGAATGCTGTCACCTCTTACTGGCATGGCAATGGCGTTACATTCTCCAAATGGTGTTTATTTATTCAGTTGGCTACAAAACTCAGTTTTGTTAAGGTAGTTCAAAAGCCTAAAGGATTATTGGGGGATCACTGTTAAATGCATCAGTGTCTCCCTAAGCATCCCAAACATGCTCTATCAGGTTCAAAGACAAACTTTGGGCGACAACTTTACTTTGTTCAAGACTAAGGTAATTGTCACTGACTAATCTGTATCAATCCAGAATCATTGGAGGATAAATAAATGAACTGTAGAATCTATGTGTGTATGGTTAAAAGATTTAGACTGCCTTATAAAATTGCTTCATTTTTTTTTATGCAGGCAAATTAAATTTTCTAAGCCATTGGCATCAAATAGCTAACAATGACTATTGTTATTTGATTTTAACTTTTAAAATTAACTGATGAGCTTTTATTTAAAGCAGTTCTATTATGTATTGGTTATTTTTAATGCACTCTTACCAATAGGAGTTGATAGGGAGTAAAAAAGGCAGAGCTTCCTTTTTTTTGCACTGGTTATTTGTTGCTAATTAATAAAAGGATTTTTTGAATAAAAATCTGTTTAAAATAAAATATGAGAATTTTGATCAAACGATTCTTTTTTAACTTTTAGAAAGGAATTGTATAAAAGATTAATTATTCACCATTATTTTTTAAAAATAATTTACATACCTAAGTTGTGTTAAGTGGAATAAATAAAGACAGTTAAAATGGATTAAAATGAAAGAATTTGACAGTATTATTTCAAATTATTATATAATTATTAATTGACACCTTTTTTTAAAATGATTTATTATGATTTGGAATTAATTCATAAGCTTCTGTTCACTTTCTATTATTTCATTATTTTAAAAACGAATCGATATTTTTTTAATTATTTCCTCAAAAAAAAATTGCACAAATAATTTTATTCAATAATTTTATTAAAAATAGACTCTTTTTCAAATAACAATATAGTTATTTTATTCTTTCAAAATATTTTTACTAACATATATAGTTTGTTTTTATGAAGCATATAGTTTGTTTTTATGATGTTAGCAATTTTCATTTAAAATTTTGTTTTATTTTTATATTGTTTCAATGTAAGTATTTATTTGTTTATTTAAAGTTTTGCATAATATTCTTTTTTTGTATTTCTGATTAAAGATTTTTCTTATTTTGTATAAATTTGAAAATAAACGTGATTACTTCTTCAATGTTTTAGATTCCGTGCTTGTATGAGATGAACAAATCCAGTTAAATCATATATTATAATAGGCTTTTTTTTTTTTTTAAACCTTTCTAAATTTTGTAATGTTTTATCTACACTGTGCTAAAATCCTTTTAATTATTGTAATGTAACTTGTATAACTCCTGATCATGTCTGAAACTAAGCATCAAATTAACATTAAACAATCCAAATCAATGTGCTTAAAATAAAAAAACCCATGAAATATATATTTTAATTGCAAAAAATAAAATTTTATTCTACTTTATGCTATTGTTGAAATGAGACTTGCCAATTAACGCTGCTAGCTCCTAATGTAGCGGCTGCTAATAGCTCATGCCATAATGATACGAGTTATTGCTGAAACGAGTTTCTAGCGTGCTTTTGTTGCCGGGCAACTGATGAAATCAGGCCCCACTTCGCCAGTCAGTACAACCTCCTTGGAATTAGCTACAAAGTGGTCATCTACGTCAGTTGTTTTCTTCGCTTTTAAAACTTGTTATTGATATGTTCAATGATGTTAAACATCTGCCATTCCTCTAATATTCTGATTTAGCATTACTGTGCATATTTTTTATGAAAAAATGTTGATTTTTTACCACGTTACTCAAATTGTTATAATATTTCTTTAATTTCATAAAGCCGGAGCATCTTAAAAGAGATTTTCTAAGAGAATTTTTTTTTTTATAAAGAGTCAATTTATTTGAGGTTTATTTTATTGAATCAATTTCCATTTCCAAGTAAATAATTTTTTTTTTTAATTTTTTTTTTCAGAATGCATTCTGCATTAAAGAATCTACATATTTTAGACATTGGAAGCTTAAGTGAAGAAACTATCACAGAAATTTTCACAGAATATGGAATGCTACCAACGAAACAAGATTCAATTCCATTGTGTCCAAAGTGTGGAGTAGAAACCAGAGTAGAAGTAGATAAAGCGCGCAGGTTAAACTGGAACTGGCGCTGTATACATAAGAGCAAATGTTCTGGAAGGGTGAATATTCTTAAATGCATAATTTTTTCTTTTCATTTTATCCTTTATATTAAATACATCATTTTATTTGTAATAATTTTTTTTTTTATTTTTAAGGTTAACCCACTAGCCAATACCTTCTTCGAAAAAATTTTGATAAGTTTTGCTGATGTATTTGTGCTCATGTGTTTATTTGTGTGGAGATTCCCTTTTTAGTTAGAGCTCTAACAATTGTCAATTCCTACAGAGCTCGACGTGGACTTAAGAAAATGTCAACTGAAACGATTTCGGATTACTTTTCTTATTTTAGAGAAGTAGCAGAAATTATTGCTTCTCATCATAGTAACTTGTTTGGAGGACATGGTAAATAATTCTTATTTTACCATTCTTTTTTCTTGAGATTAATTTATTTTTATATTTGTAATTCTAAAAAAAAAATGAACACTTTCAGGGAAAAAACCATTTTGGTAAACCAAACATTTTTAACAGAAAGAAAAGTCCGTAGAGGTTTTCGAGTTAATAACATAACACCGAAAAAGACGCTATTTGGGATTTTTTTTGCGGGTAGGATACATTTTTCAATTACTATTTAGTTTTGCAATACATAACAATTAAGAATGATACATTTTTTAAATCTTTTTTACAGAGCAAATAAGGAAGGGTTATTTTTTTCAACAAAACAAAAAAGGACGGAAGATCTTTGGCCACTTATTAAAAATTGTTGCCACCCAGAAACTCCCATAATTTACAGTGATGAAGATAAACATTTGTTAGAGGAAGATGCATCATTTAATGAAACAGAAAATGGCAGCAGTGAAGAAACTTTACCCGGAAAACTTTCAAATTAAAAAAAATGACATGGCCCTACTGTTTTACAGACGAATACGACTGAAAAGAACAATCCCTGAAAATGAACATTTAGAATTATTTATGAAAGATATAGCGCTGGTTTTCCCGGGATACGGAAAAGAGGGACTAAGTATGTTGAGCATAGAACCACCTACTACCGAATCTGAAAATTTATGTGAAATGTTTGAAAAACAGGAACATAATGATATCTCTTTTGATGGTATGTTTTCATTTTAGTTTATTTAGAAACAAATAGTTAAATTAGTCTTTGTTTATTTAAAAATTTTTTTTTTTTTTTTTTTAGAAAAATAGAAGAGTTTCCTGCCGTTGATAATATATTAGAAGATCAAGATTGGGGAAAATTATAAAAATGTGAAAAGGTTTTCTTCAAAATATTTATTAAGTCTTTTTTCCCCTTTTTTCATAAACTGGTATGTAATAGAAAATTATGGCCATGAAATAGGTTTCTCTCTTTGGAGGCATCTGTAGCTAAAACTAATGAACAGAAAGAAACCAAATTTCATATACAGATCGTGGAGGACGCGAGGAGATGAATGACAAAAAAAAAAAAAGTACCAAAAGTCGCCGATAGGGAAGATTTTGGCGATGCTGTAAAGATTGACAGATACACACTATGAAGATTGCATAATCTAGATAGAATTTTCAAATTTTCTGGTGTTTACGGGACAGCAGCGCCACTTATTCCTTTTAAAATGAAGAGAGCTAACTTTCAAACAGTAATTATTTGACTGACTATTGATTTGTACTTAATTTCTCCTACCTTAACTCAGCGTGCTTTACTTGTAAAGTTCTTTTACACCAGTGATTGTAACTGCGGGAGCTCTAGGATATTTGAAGGCTTCATAACTTATGCAAAGTTCCAATGTCTGTTGTGGCACTGAGAGGCATCATAAAAAAAATTTCGAGGAACGCTAGGAACTAGAGCTGAAAAAGAACAAAAAAGCAGTATCAGAAGTTGCCGCTACAGTGTTCGGATGATACAGGGACTAGCGGTGGTCCAAACACTCGTGCAGTAGCTTGTCAAACAGATATGCCTTGTGCTACTGTCTCGAAAATCTTACCGAAAGTGTTATGTTTCTATCCGTATAAGATTGGTCGTATGCAGGAATTGAAAATGATAGATTGTGAGAAGCCTGAACTTTCGCGATAACATGTCTTGCCCGAATGGAAATCAATAGTCATTGGTCTTTGATAAATTTCACTGGCCGAGGTATGTACCGACCTTTCAAATATGGTTCCATTTTTGCCTTTTTCAATATTTTTTGCGAACACTTGACACTTCACACAAATCTATAAAAATCTATCATTCTTGTTGTAATTCTCGGTAACGATTGAAGTTCGAATTCAATTGGTAAAATCTTGATGAATAGGAAGATACCTGCCGCCTACCCGACTCAAGTGAATTGAGAATTATCGACCTGAAGAATTTGGATTCACGGACCAGTTCGCCCGAACTCATCGAAAGGAAAGTGACCGAGGACGCAGGAAAATCTAACATAATGAATACCGCGAGCGTACAAGACGCCACCAACATCAACGAAGCCACGACGGCCGAGCAGCCGATCTACCCACCCATCGTGGAATTCCCATCTGACAGCTACATTCTGCAGCATGAGGACATTATCAGAGAATTTATCCCTGCCAAAACGAAAATGGCCAACCTGGCAAACAAACTAAGATCATTTGACGAGAAATCGGACAATTATAAACAATGCCACGCCCTTGCGGTGCAAGAGCACAAGAAGTGCGAGGAGATCTCGGCACGTGCCGGAATACCCTTCGGCCAGATGCCTACAATCGACATCCTCGAAGATATAGTGAACAAAGAAAAGAAAAGAAAAGCCGCCGCCGAAAAATCCAAGCGGCAGAAAAGGGGAACAGATAGCGAAGGTTTCACCCTTCCCCCAAGCGACATACCTCCCGGCTACCGAGCGGTTCTGCGGTTAACCAAATTAACGACTCTATTGACCAGATTAATTCTAACGCATTCTCTTCTCTTGCAGATACAGCGGACGCTGAGAACAACCAAGAGATGGCAGCACGAGCACCGAGACCACAAAAAATACCACCGATCTTTATTAAGTGCCGAAGCGACTGGAGGATACGCTTAGTATTCTCAGAGCAGAAGTAGACGACCCTATTAGAGCGCAAATCTCAGGTCAGTTTCTTAGAATCAACGTCGAAACCGAAGACAACTTCAGGCACGTCGTCCGATTTCTTGACTCCACAGGGATGGAGTACAAAAGTTTTATGCTCCGCAATGAGCGTCCTATTAAGGTAGTACTCCGCGGACTTCCCGCCTTTACCCCAGAAAGCGATATCGCCTCAGAGCTAAACGAGCTAGGATTCGGGGTGCATAAAATCTCCAAATTAAGGAAAGGACTAACCAAAGAGCCAATGCCTCTATATTACGTACAGATCCATCAATCTCTTCGCGCCAGTGAAATTTACGGTCTCACTAACCTTCTCGGATTGCGAGTCTCCGTTGAAAAATACAGGGGCCGACCAGGGCCAAACCAATGTTTTCGTTGCCAGGGCTTTTTCATAGCTCGGAGGTCTGCAGAATGGCTCCAAAGTGTGTCAAGTGCGGGGAAAAACATCTTTCCCAAAATTGCACTTACCCACTAGAACACCCGTTACGATGCTGCAACTGTGACGGAAATCACGCCGCTAACTGGCGCCAATGCCCGAAGTTCCCGGGAAACAAAGCTCCCGCTCCCGTCAGCAACCCGGCACCTACCACCGCCAAAAAGAACGCCGCCAGACAACCACGAGTGCTGCCATCTCCTGTGACACAGGTAAATCCTTCCTTATCTTACGCCGACGCTATCGTAAACAAAAGGCAAAATTTTCCACCTTTAATTCAAAATTCCAACGTTAATGTAAATCAGGAAAAACCGGCACAAGATGAAGGTGCCACTTGCTCAGAAATTATAAAAAGTTTAATTCTTCTAATGAATCAGGGCATCGCCGGCCCACAATTACTTCAAGCCTTTAAAAATTGCTTACCACAACTCAGACAAGCGCCGTCAGGTGTCGACCAAGCTCTCATAATATTCGAGAGTTATTGCAAACTAACTATTAACATTTAATTCCAACTTGCACGCTATCTCAATTGGTACCTGGAACGCGAGTTCCCTGAGGGCAAGACAACACGAATTCCGAGAATTTCTCTCAGAAAAGAACTTTGATGTCTTTTTGGTGCAGGAGACTTTCCTAGTCCCGGGGAATCCCACCCCTTTGGTTCCCAACTATCGCGTATACCGAACAGATAGAGCTAACATCACCGCCTCACGTCCGGGAGGAGGGACATGCATCTACGTCAAAAGCAACATCGAACACCATCACTTTCCGCTCCCTTATTATCAAGGAGTCGACGCAACAGCAATAGAAGTGAAATTAAAAAATAGCCCGCCTCTCAAAATTGTCAGTTTCTACTCACAATGCTCGAGCGCGGGTATTTACAAAGTTCTTTCGATTAGACACTTAAGCCAAATTCTCTCCATAGGTGCGAATGTCATAGTTGCTGGGGATTTCAATGCAAGACACCCACAATGGAACGTTGGTAATCAAAACGATTCCGGCAGAATTTTACATAGATTCATCAAAAACAGAATTGAACTTAAGCTTATAGCTCCCAACGTTCCTACTAAAGTCGATTTTTATAAAAACGTCTATAGTACACTCGACTTAGCAATTTTTAAAAACATCCCATTTAATTACAACATCAATGTATTAAATGAATTAAGTTCAGACCATTTTCCAGTAATAATAGAACTCGAAACAGACATTTCAAACTTGAAACTCCCCCAGCAGCTCTTAACCAATTGGGAAGACTTTCGCTACCTTCTCCAAACGAAACCACTCCCACCGCTGAATTTAAGCAACCCGACGGACGCGGACTCGGCACTCTCCAACGTAGTCGACACAATGCAAGAAGCGCTACGAAACAGCTCGAGACCAAAATTCTCAAATAATAACCTCCGCCTTCCTAAAAACATTAAAGATTTAATTAAAAGCAGAAATCACGCCAGGAAAACATGGCAACGAACAAGACACCCAGATGACCTTAGAAACTATTACAGATTAAAAGACGACATAAAAGACACCATTCGTTCCTACGTAAACAAAAGAAGGGAACGAAACATACAGGCGCTAACGCCGGAATCAAACACTCTTTGGAGGAAATCCTCTGCTCTCAGGAAACCACACAGTGACATTCCGCCCTTAACTGGCCCAAGCGGTGTTATGGCTTTAACTTCTCAGGAGAAAGCCGAAGTTATAGCCGACAGCCTAAAAATCAATTTGAACCAAACCACGATATAGAGAACGGAGCACTCTCTGACACAATCAACTACGAAGTAAACAAATTCTTACAAACTGCACACACAAATAACCTGCCTCCAATCCAAATTCTTGAAACTTGGAATTATATCAAAACTCTTGATAATAAGAAAGCTCCAGGTCTTGATCAAATCTCCAACAAGATGATTAAGTATCTTCCATTCAAGTTAGTGCTTTATCTCACTTACATCATGAATTTCATGATGGAGAAAAGTCACTTTCCAAGCTGCTGGAAAACAGCCGTGGTGGTTCCGATCCCAAAGCCAAAATCGGATACCTCTCTTCCTAGCAATTTCCGTCCAATTTCGCTACTCAGTAGCCTCAGCAAGGTATACGAATATGCGATACTTAAACGCCTAAATCAGTTCTCCGAAGATCAAAATCTAATTTTTCCTGAACAATTTGGGTTTAGGAAAAACATCTCCACCACTCACCAGCTCCTTCGAGTCACCGAACTGATCCAAGAAGGCTTTAGCAATCGCAAATCCACGGGTATACTTTTCCTGGACATTGCCAAAGCTTTTGATAAGATTTGGCATAATGGTCTTATCTCTAAACTCATTCTGATGGGTTTTCCTGCTCAGCTTATCAAGCTTCTTAACTCGTATCTCTCTCAGCGCAGCTTTAGAGTACGAGTGGAAAATTATATTTCTTCTCCCAGGCCAATTCTCAGTGGCGTACCTCAAGGCTCTTTAATCGGTCCAATTATCTTTCTCCACTATTTTAATGATCTTCCTCCGGCTGACAACTGTCACTTAGCTACTTACGCTGACGACACCGCTATTGCTACCACACATAAAAACATCGACACCATAGTACACAGACTACAAACACAATGCTACAAACTCGAAAATTGGCTTACCAACTGGAGAGTTAAGATAAATCCGAACAAATGCGCGAGCGTTCTTTTCACTAAAAAACGTCACGTAAATCCGCAAAACCTTCTTATCTTCGGGCAACCAATAAAATGGGTAAACAACTATAAATATCTTGGAATTATTCTAGACACCAGACTCAACTTCAATCTGCATCTAACCGCTACTATAGCAAAAACAGCAGCTATCAGTAAGCAACTTAATCCGCTAATTTCCAGGCAAAGCCGACTCCCAATTAGACTCAAAGTACTACTTTACACCTCTATTCTGAGACCAATTCTCACGTACGGTTGTCCCATATGGGCATCTACTTCCATTGTCAATCTGAGAAAGCTGCAAGTCTACCAAAATAAAAGACTCAGCGACTTCGTAAATGCACCCTATTATGTCAGACGAAAAGGAATTCATAAAGATCTTAACGTAGAACCGATTCTAGATTATATCAAAAATTATTGCATTAAATTCTTCGCAAAATGCCCTCGGATTCGAAACGAACTACTTCAAGCAATCCCTGCATACGACCCAGCAGTACGCAGTTCTCAAAAAAGGCCCAGAGCCATCCTCTACCAGGAATTTGATTCTTTCCCCTCAGTCAAAAGACGGAGGGTTCAATAGACTGCTTGCGTGAAGTTCTTCGTTTCGAACCCGAGACGCTTTCTATAGACTCGGAAAACGACCGCAAAACTAACCCCCGGGGAACGTCGAACGGTAGTTCTTCCACATTCAATTAATTGGTGGTTTTCCACAACTCACAAAACCTGTGTCACACACGTCGTTCTCATCGTTTGCTGTATCCAGTAAGTGTCTTTTTTATTTTATTTTTACTTAATTTTTATTTTTTGAATCTTTAAGATGATTCTTGTTTAATTATAAATTTAACCACTGGTCATTTTTATACCTAGAAATTTTAATTTAGCTTCTGTAATTTTAAGCTGGCATGTGCAATGGACCCCTAATTATTTCTTCACTCTTAATTATTTTATTTTTAAAAAAAATTTTTTAATTTTTACATAAATTCTATCTTTTACTTATTATTTTTATCTTTATTTTCCAGAGTTATTACTCTAGCAATTAATTCATGTTAAATTTTAACTTTTTATTGATGATTTATATTTTAATTCCTTAATTTTAACTGATGATATGGAGTTTTAGTGACAGTCTTGTTGCAGAGGCACTCCTTGAAGAAATGTCCAGGTGACAGTTTAAGTGCAACTGTAAAAACGTCATACGCCAGATGCAATATCTTGTATAAAAGGGATGATTAGCACATTTAAAATATCACACATGGCTCTGGGGACCCTAAAGTTGATTAATCAAAGAGTATTTTCCGTGAGTTTCATACTGTTGTCATTTATTTCTGGCATGTGCATTTTTTATTATTATTCAAACATTATAATGAAACTTCTCCAAACAGGAAAAGTTATTTTATGGCCACCATGCATTGTTGTTAATCATATCTGTCTTGTGTAACATAGGCATACAACAAGTAAGCTACTTTGTCTCTATAAAGATGTAACATTCATTATACATGAAAAATATAATCTTGAATAAATGAAAATCAAGTCCTTACAAATGTAATGGTAGCCCAATTGAAGAGCAGAATTAGTAATAAAGCACACAAATAACAAAATAAAGTATGCATTCAAAAGCATATGCTAAAGGATACTTGATTAAATAATTTAGGCATAATAGATTTAAAGTATATCTAAATAATAATTCATTAGATTTAATTTTCAGTAATTTAAATACATAAATAATAAACATATAAGTAACAAATACCAATCAATGCAGATGCTAAGGAGTGTGAAAAAGCTTAAGAAATGAATTTAAGCTTCATAACACACAAATAATTATTAATATTAAAATCTTTACTTTTCTAAATTGGCTTAGCAAAAATAGAATGAGTACAAATTAGCACAAGTAAACACACATCACACATTAGTGAAAGACAAGTTTAAAACTGAGGTAATTTTAAACTGACAGCCTGCCATAAAAAAAATAATAATAAAATGCTGTATAAAATGAGTAACGATCCGAGTTACCATGCATGCTTGGCTACAAAATCGCCGATTCAAAATCTTCTATGCTTTGTGCGAAATGCTCGTTAGCAATTTTCCTTGATTTTTAGATATATTTTACGAATTTTCCTGATTTTTTCAGATCGATAAAATTCTCGACGACTTCCTAGTTATGTTGCTACCCTGTTTTTCTCAGGCTCTGTAAGATATTAAACCAATACACTTGTAAAGCGCCTGTAATCATAAACAAATTAAAACTTTCGAAGCTTGTGAGAGTAAAAAATTCTCGCACATCTCTCGTCTTGTGAGGCTGAATCCCACCTTTTAAAATTTCTAAAAATGTTTATAAAATTACGTAAATACACTCAATTCATTTGGCTTTCGACAACTTGTAGCAATTTTTGGGCTTATTTTTTTATATAATTATAAAACTAAAAATGCTGCAATATTTTTATATTGAAATACAAATTATGTTCCCACATATATATATATATGAACATAATTTGTATTTTCAATATAAAATATTGAATATAAAAATTCTTCTTTCATAAGAAACTCTTCAAACTGGTAAACGATAAATTTCCCATTTCATGAAAATATTACACAGTGTACATATTCTAATTTTTTCATTTTTTTTTAAATATAAATTATGCAATTGAAAATAATTTAACATCTTAACTTGGCCATGCGAATTAACAACAGCTTAAAAATCATTGTAACTTGGATATGAGAATTAATAACAGTTTGAAATCTCCTAAGTATTGAAACAATACGTTGTTTTTGCAGTATCTGGCGTAATTTCAGCCCACTCTTGCAACATTGAGTTTTCTTTTTTTAAACTATCTCGAGCACTGTAAAGTTCATCCCAAACGTGTTCGATTCGATTCAAATATGAGAAGGAATATGAAGTAGTGTTGGTTGGTGCTCTATAGATGAGGTTTTCGTTCATAATCTTTGCTATATGTTTTGAGTCATCGTTGTGCCTGGAGCAACCGGTTTCCAAGTTTTAAATTATTAACGAATGCCTGACATTGTCTTGCAATATCCAACAGTATTTGAAACGATCCTTCCTGCCTTCTATTAAAGATTCTCCGACAAACATGGAGCCCTATACCATGACTCCTACTCTGCAAGTTGGAACAATGTTTGTAAATTTCAATTCTTTGTTTCTGCGCCTCCAAATTTTCCCATGTCCATCACTTCTTAAAATATTATGTTTATATTCTCATTAATAAAAAGGGGCAGTTTTCCAAAAAATCAAAATCAATATGGACCTGTTCATTAACAAAGTTCAGTTTTTCTTCATTTGTTCTGGGGCGGCTACTTTCGCGGAACTCTGTACTTATTATGTATTAACGCCACCGCAGCTACACATTTGGCGGTTTTTAAGTGGTGCCAATCTACACTTAAAAATTTTTGTGACAAATCATAAAATATATAAAACACTTTATTTAAAAACAAAGTAGTCAATCGGATTTCTGTGGAAAATGCTCAGATATAGAGTTTAACATAGATTCAAAACAGTCTCTATTTTGGCGCATTGGCAGCTCTTTATTGGCGCATTAGCGCAACTTCTGCTGTGGTGGCGTTAATACGTAAGTACCCGAACTCTGCCATGAAGGCCTTCAGATCGAAAGATCCTTCGAACTTCCTCATTAATGCGACTCTTGACAACTTATTCCATTAATTAAACAGAAGGCAATTTCGGGTTTAACTCACTTTTCACATCACTCCTTGATCATTCAAAATCCTTCTCCTACGTGGTTTGTTAAAAATTGTGTCGAGTTTATTAATTCCTTATAAAAGTTCGGATAGTAGACAGACTTTTCCCAACAATTTTTGCAGTTTCAAGGTAAGAATTTTTATTTCTCCTTAACTAAATTATCAAATTCTGAACATTATTTACCAATTTTCTATAAGATAGATAATTTTCTATTTGATCATAAAGGCAGGAAGGATCGTTTCAAATACTGTAGGATATTGCAAGATAATGTCAGGCATTTGTTATTAATTTAAAACTTGAAGCCGGTTGTTTCAGGCATAACGATGATTCAAAACATATAGCAAAGATTATGAACGAAAACCTCATTTATAGAGTACCAACCAACACTACTTCATATTCCTTCTCATATTTGAATAGAATCGAACACGTTTGGGATGAACTTTACAGTGCCCGAGATAGTTTAAAAAAAGAAAACTCAATGTTGCAAGAGTGGGCTGAAATTACGCCAGATACTGCAAAAACAACTTATTGTTTCAGTACTTAGGAGATTTCAAACTGTTATTAATTCTCATATCCAAGTTACGATGCTAAATTATTTTCAATTGCCTAATTTAGATTTTAAAAAAAAAAATGAAAAATTAGAATATGTACACTGTGTAATATTTTCATGATAATATAGATAATATCTTATAAAAGTACCATTGCCGTAATTTTTTTTTTTTTTTTTTAATATTTATAAGTTTTTAAAGCTCGTTATTTTAATGGGTGTATGTTGATTTCTTTATTGACTGTATATGCGTGCATTATATGAATAAAGTTTTTTAACGTAATTTTTTTCAGTAAAAACAGATGTTGCACACTTTGTTAAAATGAGGGAAAAAAACGCATTTCAAAGAATAATAAAAATATGTCAAAACTTCTTTAACTAATTATTCTCTTAATTCATTCTTGAATTGTTTTATGTTGTATTTATTGTTATTCGTTTTTTAGAGATCCTGAAGTTAAGAAAGAAGATATGTTAATAATATGAAAAAGAAATCTAAGGATCCAGTTATATAAGATCCTGAAGATATGTTTGTAATATGAAAATTCAGATATATAAGATCCTGAAGATATCTGTTTTGTAATATGAAAAAATCAGATAAGATCCTGAAGATATGTTTTTGTAGATATATAAGATCCTGAAATATGTTTGTAATATGAAGAAATTCAGATATATAAGATCCTGAAGATATGTTTGTAATATGAAAAAAAATATGTTTGTAATATGAAAAAAAAATCAGATATATAAGATGAAGATATGTTTGTAATATGAAAAAATCAGATATATAAGATCCTGAAGATATGTTTGTAATATGTAATATGAAAAAATCAGATTTATTGCTTCAGCATCATTGAAGAATTACCAAAGACTTTGATTCCTTTGTAATTGAAATCAGATTTATTTTACATTGAAGAAGATTCCTTCTATTGTGCTGTCATGTCTCTACTTAACACATGCATTTATTTGATAAGTTGCATTGATTGCCATGGTGTAATTCAATAGTGTAAATAAAAATTATTCTCAAATATCTAAGTCTCCTTTTCATTGTATTGGCTAATCGCCTAAAATACTTTTTGACAATGTATTTATTATTATGAATAATTTGTTTCATTGTTAAAATTTTTAATTTCCAGGGACATAAATATACTGATTATGCTAGTTCTGTCACTCTTATATCTGAACTATCGATATCAGTTGCTGCTTCTTTTTATTGTTGCGCCTTGCCAAATAAAATTTACAATGCTATTTAATTGGGAAAAAAAAGATAAAAATGAAGCAGGATACAGTTCTTAATAGGAAAATATTCAAAAGGCTACTTTCTGCACCACCTGAATCTTCGTCTGTGCCAGCAGTCAATGAAAACAACTGTACAGTAGTTGAGGATGTTCCAGGAGAGACAAGTCTGTGATTAGTCACCACTGTGAGAGATATTATTTATGTCCCTTTGTGTTGGGATGATTTAGGTTGTGTTCATTCCGTGGATAATTCAAATGGGGGTTCACAGTACATAAATTTTGAAAAGACAATGTACCACAGATAAAAACTACATTTGTGTTCCAACAAATTAATAAAAGATAATACAATTCAAAGAAATAAACGACACTCATAGGAAGGAAGGAATACAGTAACATTTTAGTTTCCACTTACAATTTACCATTTGATTACTCAGAAACATCATCATCATCAGTAGCACAACAACCCCATTGTGGGCCAAGGCCTACTGTGGTAGGGTTTTCAGCCCTATGTCCAACGCTCTACAGTCATATTAGACTGGGACCTACGCTTTAAAGTCGATTCCGATCCACTACAAATATTCATATCACCGCTGGGATTCAAACTTGAAACCTGTGGCGGCAGAGGCTAATCACTCGCCCATCAGGCTCCTTATTCAGATACAGTTTTTGTAAATTTAAGTTCCACCCGTCTGTATTTTTTTCCTTTTGAAGCGAACAAATGTAACATTTTCATTAAATTTAAATGTGTTAAGGATAGTAACAATAATTAGCAATAGTTTGTACATCTCTGGAAACGCAGTCTGCAAGTTGTTTTTTTTATAACAAACTGTTAGAAGACTAATTGCACCATTCATATTTCTCAAGTAAGATTTCTTTCTATAAATTACTTAACAGTTCATTTTTCAGATGCTCTTTCTGCAAAATGAATTGTTGCATGAGTTGTTTACTGAACATGCTGGTTTATGAACTTTTCTCGTACTCCAGGAATTTTTGAGCTTCGAGTAAAAAAAAAAAAAAAAAAAAAAAAAAAAAAGCAGGGTATTGAAAACATGCAATTTAATGAATCGTTCTGATATTTTTATGCTCCTTTAAAAACAGTGGCACTGCTTGGTTATACCATGCATGTAGAAAAAGATTGTATGATGAAACTACATATACACATCACAATATTAATTGAGAAAAATATTTACAAATAAATGAAATTATCGCTTGAGTTAAATAAAGTGAGCTACTAGTTAATGTTCACCCCAAGAGGTGATGAAGTTCTTTATTAACAAGTTTAGTTGTTTATTTAGCTTGCAGTTGTGAAAAGGCTTATCCATTAGACGTCAGGATGTGAACACCTCAGTCCACCTCTCGGAAATGAATCAAGATCTGCAGAGAAGTTTGTAACATCTCTGAAAACACGTGGCCTTAATGAATCTTCGTGCTGATGAAGTAAAACGCTCATATTCACTGCAAAGCAGAATGCAATCAATTTTTGAAAGAACATAACGATTTTTTTATGTAACTTGCTCTTTTTCTTTAAACATTTCAATGAAATTTACTGTAGAGCTGTTGTTGAATATCAAACTTTCCTACCAAATTAAATCCTACTGTGGAGTATAAATGCAATTGTGATCATACATCGTTTCTTTTTATTTCTTGAAGGTAGATGCGATAATCAGCGACACCGTGACTCATCCATCTTGAATCACCACATCGTTTTGCAAATACAGGGAATTGAAAACAAAACAGCTTATTAGTTAACATGCATCCACAAATCCATGGATAATTCTCATATGTCGGGATTGAATTCCCTTTTGAAATTTTAGATTTTGTCACCTTGATAAGATTAAGTCAAAGTGTTGGCTGGAGCAGACCACTTCAATTTTTAGCTTTAGCTGTAACGATGAATAATGTAATTGCATTTAATCCTGAAATATTGATTTTACTAAGGCCAATAATCTTAGTCCTTGACTGACTAATCAAAGGAATAGACATTTCAATAACTAATAAAAAAAATTTTTTTGCAATCACATGTTGCAAACTAAAGAAGAATCCGGACGAATAAGAAAATAACTGCGAGTTGTGCAATTGGAAAATAGGTTCTCATATTCCTCCCTTTCAACAGCAATAAGCTGGTTTTGAAGGTCGGGTTCTTTAGTCGCACTTGTGGTTGAACATTAGTGTAGATCGAGTGCTCTGTGTGTTAATTTAATTAAATTTACAATAAATAACTTTCAAAATTTACAATAACGTTTTGCCATGGAGTTATTTATAGGACAAGGCGGAGGATGAGGCTCGCCCTCGAAAATTTGACAAAATCTATAAACATTTTGACTTTAAAAAAGTTAACTGGTGAATTTCTACGTTTTTCAAAATCCAAGTTGAAATCATGCCATTTGCGATTGTTTCTGCTGATTAATCTGCTGTAGGGAGTGCTTCAACCTTTTTTTAAAAAACAATCGGTCGTCGTTAGTCAATATATGAAGCCGTCATAAGTGGGTATACAAAGACCAACAACATCACTTGGACATGTTGAAACTATAAAAGTCTAGTGGGTGATTGCGTTTGTCTTTGAACTTTAGATCATTGGCACTTCTGATATGCCCTACACCATAATTGACAATCTTTTTTTGACATGTAGCCAAATGAATCTTTTTTCGTGCTTAATTTCCTTGTGCTGCTGTTGTTGCAAATCTCCAAAGTTCCAGAGCTAGATCAAGTCCATGATATTGTTAACTCTGATAAAGTCCAAAACAAGCAACGGCGTAGTAAAAACAGCCCTGTTTGGAGAGCCCCAAACAGTCGAGAACTTTGTCTGAAAAGCCCGGCCATTACGGCACTTGGTGCAAATAGGGTAAAACTTGTTACCATTGGAATAAGTCAGAGATCTGAGGTGACCACTAACCAGTCTGCTAAGACCTGTTTGCTTTTGCCTGCTACATTGTAGCGATAGCGTGCACCAGGGTTCCTCTTGATACCACTGATGAACGGGGTGGGGTTTCAAGTTACACTAGCAGACTTTTTTGTACTGGAAAATAATTCCAGGTAAAGTCAGTGAATCAGAACTGGCCAACGATTCTCTAGCTCCGTCCTAGGTCAAAGTCTCCGTCATCTTGTTTCAATGAATTTGAATCTTTTTGACATGTAGCCAAATGAACCTTTCGTGCTTACTTTCCTTGTGCTTCTGTTGTTGTTGCAAATCTCCAAAGTTTTTATAACATGAGAGGACATCCAAGTTTGTGTTTGCTGTTTCTTTCATGTCGCCTCTTCACTTCATTACAACCTAATTCTAGAGGAATGCTTTGTCGAACCTGCAAAGCTGAGACTCTGACTAATCTCTATGCTATCTCTTCCTAACATTTGTCAGTATACTACTGACTAATTACTATTGATATTGTTTGTAAATATATACAGCAATAAATACATTACGGCATTTTTTTTTTTTATAAACTTTATAAAAATAAATTAAATCGAAAATAACTATCTATACATTAATTTAAAATATTTGGCAATTTGTAGCGTTTTTTGAGCAATAGGCAATTTTGGTTATTTTTTATAATCAAAAACATTTTTAACAATTACATCATTTTAAAAATCTTTTTAATAATTTTACTAACATAAAAACTTCTTTTTATAGTTTCAAATGTGATTGATGGGGAAAAATGCCCATTAGAGGAACAGCTGGTTTTACTTAATTGTTTAAACAGCAACTGCACTGAGACTTGAATTAAAACGGTGAATGATGAGGAAGCTGTGGATCATGGCTCTACTCTTTATTTTTTTTAGATTTATTTAAAGTTTTTTTTTTTTTAATTTTAAAGTACATTTTCTGATAAAAATTTTAAATTAATCAACTTTTCTATTTAAAATGTATGGCTGTTCTATCAAATATTGTTCTTACATCATAATTAGCTATTTTTTCAATTTCTGCTTTTAACTATAAAATATATTTCAAGGATTTAGGATTTAATATAAATGGAGAATTTTAATTAAGATTGAATCTGGTTGAACAAACATTAACACAGATTTTGCATTTATAATTCTGCACAAAAGAATTTCTGTATACTAGACTTTTTTATATGTATTACTATTTTAAACCAAATTTTTGCAGTTGAATTGCTATTCTTAAATTTATGAACTCTATACACATACATAAAAATAATGCATAAATTGAAAATGCCTGCTTATACATATTAATGAAATAAAGATAATGCTCATCATTTGATATTTATTCTAGTGAAGTGATTGACTAAAAATTTGCAAAAATAAAAACTAACATAAAAGATTCAGAATTTTTTTTTTTGTTAGAATGACTATTTTATTATAATTATTGATATAATTATTATATTCCTGCAGAATTTAAAATTAAGACTATGTTAGAAAATCTGTCAAAAATAGCTTTATAAAGTTAAAAAGAAAAATTTTTGTTTCTAAGTTAACGGAGAGCTTCTTCTTTTGCATGTTATTCTGAGCACTATAGAAGAATGGAAGCGACGAATAGCATTTTGATATGATTTCATTAGATATTTTGTTGCTGTTACTATGCCAAAATATCACTGTGAATTTTTATCATAACAGAAGCATATACATATCATAGGAAATGAGTTACATAAGGTTCAATTGTAAATAATAATACAATCACTATCAAAAAAAGATAGTTAATGGCTTTTGCAGCAAACCATATAAGTGTTGAGAGATATTTTGGCACCAAACTTAAATGATGATAGAAAATCTTATAGAAGCAATTCTATTATTAAGAATAACCAAATATTTAATGCATTACAAATATAACATCTTTGTACTTTAAAATGCAAAATTTTCTTTTGTTTGTTTTAAGCTATTCTACAAAATTTTGGTACCTATTAATTTGGTATTATTTTGTATAGAATATACATATTTTTTGAAGCAAAATCAAGAGTACAAGAATGTTTTTAAGTGAGTAAAAATATTACACTTTTGAAGTTTAAAAAAATACTTTATGAAAAACTGTTTAAGTATACGAGTTCAATAAAAAAGAATTAAATTTATTTCACAAATTCTTCTTAAATCCATTAGTAAATAATAAAAATTATGAAAAAGTATCGAGAGTTGGTATAAAAATATAAGTCAGGAGAAGAAACTTTGACTGACTCGCCATCTGTGGTTCACAGGCAACTAAGGAACGAGTGAATTAAGCTGATCCCAGAGAAAGAAACAGAGCCTGGCAAATACAGAGGGCCAGCATGCCTAATCTACCTACTTCGATATATGAAAAGAAAAAAATCTCTATTAAATTAAATAACATTTCTTATAGAAAAATCTACTTTTGGAAAAAAGAAGATAATATCCCTTTCAAAAAATAAGCCATAGAATAGAGACGAACAAATTAAAAATGATTTTCGATTTTATCATTCTCTTTTAATGTTTTACAGCTTAAAGTTACTATCACAGTTATCAATGCAATAATAAAAGTCACAATCTTCTATTTCTACTGTGTAAGCTAATACACTATATTAAATTATACACAACATCAAATTACCTGAAGAATTTTTGTGAAAGTATAAGTATTATCACAGAACAAATTTACTAAAAATATAAATTTTCAAAATTTCTGATACATCAACACAAAAATAAATAAAACAACAAAAGTTATCTAATGCAGTTTATTTACATAATATAAATATTCTAAAGGCACTTTTTTAAGGATTTCATGTTACAATAACAATGTAGTGAATTTGCAAAATAAAAGAATCAATGAAAAAAAAAGAAAATTTTGTATAATAAATATTTTAAAAATGAAGCAATGAAATTTGCTTTCAAAATACATTTTCCTTTATTTTTTACATTACTAATATTTAAAACATACAGAAATCAAAATAATAAAAAAAAAGGAATTTAGTAAAAGGTGAGGGAAAACTAAAGACAATTTAAAATACAATGATACTTAAAAGTAATGCATAATAAATTATTATTTTCAAAAATTATACAACTTACTATTTTTTAAAACTATATTCTTTGCATTTTACATGATCATACATTTTCAACATTAATATTTCTTCAATTAAAATTTTAATGAATATAAAAATACCTATAAATAACTACCATAATATAACAATGAATAAAACTAGGAACATCAAAAAGCATTGGAATGATAGTTATAAAGTTTAATAATTAAATTGCAGAAAAGTATAAAGAATCATATTTTGAGGAATGCTTATTTAATGTGCAAAAGTCCTCCACATGTTTTTCACTTCTTGATGCATGAAAAAAATCATAAATACCATAACCAATGAAATTAATTCAGTAACTGGCCATTGAATAAAGCTATTGCAAAAATAAATTATTTACTTCAGTTTTTATAACTACATTAAATGAACAAACATGATAAAAAAATTACAAAAAGCTTATAACAAAAACATAATTTTAAAAAATTATGCTATGATATGACAGACATGAATAAAACATTACAACTCTTAAATTATTCATCAACAACATTTTTACTAATTACAGAAAGAAAGAAAATATACCACATATTTTATTAATTACAGCTATTTTAAAACACTTTTCTTCGGACAAATTATTTCAATAATCAGTTTCTTTTCATTTAAATTAAGTGAAAAGGAACTAAATATTTTCTACTTCTATTTGAAACTGTAAATGTAGTAATATAAATAAATTTTACAATATTTTTTAAATATTTAACAAAAGTATTGACTAGATATGGGTACAAATTTTAATTTTCATAAATATCAATATTGTTATTCAACAGCAGTTTGTTATTCACAGCAATTTTTTTTAAAAATTTCTACCAACATTATTTTTAAAAATGTATTAATTCTCATGTATCCCTAATGTTCTACATTAACTTTTTAATCAAATATTTCTAAAAATACCATGATAAAATTCAAATACGAAAAGAGAAATGAATATATAAGCTCCAAAAAATATTTTAATTCATAATACAATGAATAAAATAAATAACACATAATTTTTCAGTAAAATTTTCGCTAATCTGAAAAGCGTGTCAAAGTTTGATACTTCTAGTTATTAGACTCAATAATACATATTTTTCATATGATAATCTTTCTTCCTTTTTTATTTCTATATATAGATATTTACATCATTCTTATAATCATATAATCCTTCAATGATAAAAACTCAAGTACTGAAAGTAAATATAATATTACATATTTTAAATGTATAAAAAATGAATCAGAAAATGAGAATTATAGGAATAATTTAATAAATCAGAAAATAATTTTTGCTTTGAAAATACTGCTATGTGATACATGTGGCAAGAACTGTGCGACACCAAAGAACCCAAAATTCTCACACTAACATATATGAAAATTATGCCAAACCAGACCATCTGTGAAGATAACTACCCCATCCAGAACCAGAAGAATCATTAGGATCAAATTCTATGAGAAAATGAAATAACTGTATTAATAATATAAATTTAACTAATTATTAGATACAGATAAATTTAATTATCCTATTATATTTATAAATTTATAGTTCCTTTTAAAATAGCTAAGATTTATTAACCTCTTATTTAAATGTATACAAAAATTGATTAAATAAAACTATTATTTTTTATAAAATTCACCACGCCAGCAATATCTTTTAACTGCTGCTGTTCAACAGGACTTAGTTTAAGCATGGTTGTCAGTACAGGTATTAACATTGCCTTCTCACTGCAGGCGCCCAAAGTAGAAAACTAAAAAAGGAGAGAGAAAGTAAGCAAGTTTAATAAGTAAATAAATAATACAATAAAAGACCATTAATTAGAAAATAAAATGCAAGCATACTTTTTAATAAAAACATTTTTTAAATATTCTAAGTTTTCAGCATGTTGCTCTCGCTCTTTATTTCTTTCTAGTCTTCTGACTTCTTCTTTCAATACACGGACCTGCTCACTTAATCGTAGATTAGTGCTTTCACCTCGTTTAAGACCCAGAGCAAAAATATTAAGCAAAATATTTGAATTTATAATATTAAACTATTTATGGAAAAATAATTTTATTCATTCCAAGAAAACCAATAGATATTTAAAACAAAAATCTATTATTAATTTAAAAAAACAATTAGGAAATTGCTTACACTAAAAATTTTTTTTTTAAATTTATAAAAGGGAAAACTAGAAATTAGTAAGAAAATGTTAAGCACATAGATTTGTATACAAGTAGCAATTTTTTTAATGCAAAAGGAAAAACGAAATTAAAAGAAAATGTTAAGCACATAGATTTGTATACAGCAGCAATTTTTTTAATTTCTAAAAGGAAAACGAAATTAAAAAAAAAAAAAAGAAAATGTTAAGCACATAGATTTTGTAGTTGCTGAATAGAATTTTTAATTTCTAAAAGGAAAAACGGAAATTAAAAGAAAATGTTAAAGCAATAGGCTAGATTTTGTATACATGTATAATTTTTAAATTTATAAAAGTGGAAAAACTAAATAAACGAAATATTAAGCACATAGATTTGTATACAAACAGCAATTTTTTTAATTTATAAAAGGAAAACGAAATTAAAAGAAAATGTTATTACTGTTGGGTAAGATTTGTATACAGTTAGCAAATTTTTTTTTTTAATTTCTAAAAGGAAAAACGAAATTAAAAGAAAATGTTAAGCACATAGATTTGTATACAAGCAGCAATTTTTTTTAATTTCTAAAAGGAAAAACGAAATTAAAAGAAAATGTTAAAAGCACATAGATTTTTTGTATACAAGCAAAGCAATTTTTTTTTTAATTTATAAAAGGGAAAACTAAATTAAACGAAAAGTGTGTAATATTAGTTAATTACAGATTTTTTGTATACAAACAGTAATTTTTAATAAAAATGTAAATACTAGA
>BPLR01015235.1:0-205812 GCA_021605095.1 Caerostris extrusa
GTTACATTGCTACTAAACGTTTATCATGCTGTTGTCATTACAGAGCAGCTTATAGGAGCTAATGTAAAATATAAAAGTGAGCAATTTTGTCTTATATTCGCCAACCTTTTATAAGATCAACCGTACACATTCTTATCGTAATATTTTTTAATATTAAACTAAATATGATTAAAAGAAGATTTAAAATGAGTAATTGGGGTTAGTTTAATAAAATTCTTGACTTACAAATTTTCCAAAGCGGTCTCAAATAGCCCATTTTTTTGATTATATATTTAGGGCTAAGTATTTAAGATGGTAAAATTAATGTTAATAATACCATTTTTAAAATAAACAGAATAGAATTTACTATATAGCGTTTAATTGACTAAAATTTTAAATACAAGCATTATTTCAACATTGAAGAGATAAATCATTTAATATCATTTGATTAAATAGAAATACTACAGATACTGGCTATATCACTTTGGTTTCCATGACATTGATATCATTTAAGTTTAATATAACCTAACCGAAATCTTAAGAAAATAATTCTGGAAAAACCCTTTAAAGGCAATAAGTAATATAATATAAATAAAGAATAAAACTATGTTTTAGGTTTTCATGTATGTCTTTTTTTTTCCTAACAAACTAAATGATATATATAAATATTCAAATGTTATACATACCTATGTTAATTTATATAATGATAAAATTTAATTCAATATTTAATAATGCAATTTTTATTATTCCTTTCAGCTCCAATTTATTTCAACATTGTACTTAATTTATCCAAGCCCTTCTATCGGAAAATACACTAGATAAGTTTCGTATTTACGGGAAAGGTATGTTTTGTTATATCTCGGTTTTTGTAATTATGCTAATTATTAATGCTAACATTTCCTTTAGTTTTGTGAATATAATAGTTTTTAATGTTGTCTAGTTAATAAAATGTTAAATATAATAAATACAGGATAACGTAACTAGAACATTTAAATGATTTTATCAAATTCAGATGATATTATCTTTTTTAATCATACACAATTTGATATTTTATGAATAGTTCATATAAATTATATGTAAATCATATTCAAGAAATGTAAAAAGTCAGCTTGTGCTTTTCAAATAGTCTTCAACATATTAACTGTGTTTTGAAAATACAATTTTTAAATACTTATAGAAGTAGATTTTTTTTTTTTTTTTTTTTTTTTTTTTTTTTTGATTCTGTATAAGTTTAGCTATGTAATATTGGTTAAGCTATATTATAATAATATTTAAGAGAAACAAATATTAATAATAATAATATGCAAATATTTATTTGATATAACGAAACCAATGAATGAGAAAATTTAAAGATTTTCTTCTTAATTATGTGACATCTGGCATTCAGATTTATGTAGTTTTAGATATATTTCTGAGCATTTAATGTAATAAAAAAGAACTGAAGAAAAGCAAACTAGTAATGTAGTTAAATTTATAGTGTAACCGTGTTTCCTCATTCACACTAGCAAGAACGATTGAAAATACTACTACTGAATATACTACTGTAAAATAAATATTACTGACCTCCAGACACTCACCCAAGAGGAAGTACAGCGCACCCACGCGCTTCTGTTGAGAAACGTTTAGTTTACAGTCCCCGAGATGAAATATATTTATCATAACCTTGCGTATTAGTTGGCCTACAGACTCTCACCCTAAGAGAGGAAGTATATTTCGCTCATCCTGCGCGTAGCTGAGTATCGGGTTTTCGGCCAGAAGTTGAGTCCTTCCATGAATCTATAATTATCTGTCTTTAAATATGTTAAATATTGCATTCTGTGATTGTATATGTGTGGTGTTTGTACGTGTGTTAACAAACAGAATAAAACTAATAGTTATTCAAATTGAACGAATAGAACTCGTAGCTTTATTTCGAGCGAGTTCTCCAACTTGTGCCTTAAGTATCTCAAGCCAACCACACCCAGTTACAATCTGGTTGACCAACCTGCACACTTCAATAATAAATTAAATATATTGAAAATATTATAAATAATAATAGGATGATATATAACTTTTATTTGTGTGATATATAAAAATTAAATAATAAATATTATTATAAATGCCCCTTTATTTTAAAATATGAAACTGAATTCCACATTATTGAAAAGAAAAAAAAAATGATCGATCTTAAGACGATTCAAAGTTAAGACGATAAATTTCGATTGTTAAGATGTTAATTATTGGAGTTAAGGAAATTATTTTTACATTAGGCAATTAACTTTGTATAACTTTTAAGTTATACAGTTTTTAACTTGTTACTTTGTTTAAAAGTTGATAAAAAAAAGAGGATAAGTTTTACTGTCAACTCAATCATTGTTTTCTATGCTTTGTAAACATTAATAATTAAATAATTTAAAATATAAACAGAAAATAATTTCCTTAAACTGTTTCAAAGATACATTCCAGATCCATAACAATCTAGTTTAGGAGAAATAGACAACAGCAATTATGTAATCACGTCATGTTTATGATAGTAATGGAACCCAATAATTAAAATTGATGATATCTATTGAACTACCTTTAAGAAGCATTAACTGTTTTCTGATTTAACACCATCGTTTCAGATTTTAAGCAGTATCTTCTGAAGGAAATCGATGAGGATATTTTGCCTAAATTCTTAGGCGGAACAAGGACAGATCCTGATGGAAATCCATTGTGCGAGAGCTTTGTAAGAATCATTGCTATTTATGATTATCGAAACTTTTATCATTCTTATAAATATTTTTAGCATTATGATAGATTTATTAACAACCTTAATAAGCTTTTCATTAATAAATTTAATGTATCACTCTATTCAGCGCAAATTTTTGCAAAAAAATTAAAACACTCTTTTTCAAAATTGTCCCTTTTCGAAAAATCTCTTAAAAATAGTTTTAATAACTTCTGCAAATTTTAGATATTTTTATGCAAGTATTTAGATTAAAATTAGAATAAACATTGTAATATATTGAAAAGCAGCTATTTTACTTTTTTTTTTTTTTTTTTGTTAAAAAAATAAAAGGTTATTAATTCGCGGAATAAATTTTCCTTAAGTAGAAATTTGTTTTTTTTGTACAACAGTAGTAGTTTATTTTTTATTACAAAATCTGTATGTTTTAATTTGATGAAGATTAATACATTGTTCCTTTTAACAAAGAAAATAATTAATTGGTAAAAATACATAAATTAATTATATTATTATTATTACATTTATATTACTATGATATTTAAAGAATATGTATACAACGTTAACTTGTACCATTTATTTTAACATAAATATATAGTTTGTAAATTTATCATGTTTTAATTCTTCAAATTAACTAATAATAGTAATTAATTATAGCAGACTAATCTACAATCTTCAGAAAATATTATTTGAGTGAAAAACAAGTTCACTTGAAAAAAAATTAATATATAGGGTGATTACAATTAAAGTCTCACTTTCAAAAGGCTGTAAAAAACCACTCGTTATAATGAGTCCAAATTTGAACTAAAGATACTTGAAGAAGGGGAAACAGTACAGCATCAAAAACAGTTCCAAAATGTATGAATAGATGGCGCTGTAATCGGTTTTAAGAAAGTGACGGAAAGGTCATACCAAACCTCACGGCAAGGTCATACCAAATTAGATGGGAAAAATCGGTGGAACTTTTTATGCCATACCCTTTCCCCCTTCTTCAAGTAACTTCAGTTCAAATTTGATCTCATTGTGAAGAGTGGTTCTTTTTTACAGCATTTTGAAAGTGGAATTTTAATTATAATCGTTGTGTACTTTAAAAAAAATTTTCAAAAATTTCAATTAAACGTAGTGTTATTCATTTTAAAACAAGAAACTTTGTCAATCTTACTTTAAATTGTTTCAATTATTAAATTTATGTCTTAATTTTTCTCAGATTAATTTTGGAAATCTGATACCTCCAGAGGAATATGTTCTCAAAAAATCTGCAAAGTCTCTGGAAGAAGATAATGACGTGTCTTCAGTTAAAATTCCTCGATTGTCTTCTCGTTTGATATATATACCCGTGTCTGAAGTTGACACCAAGTTGGAATGGGTGTTTGAGACTTCAACTCAAGACATCTCTGTGAGTTTCTACTTTCGGAAAGGAGACGAAGATGAACTTCAAGAACTTATGCCTCCAGAAAGAGTTTCTTGCCATTTGGTTCCAGAATCGGGAGCATTTATATGTGACAGATCAGGAACATGTAAGGATAAAATTTTTTATTTCCAATACAGTAGGATTTAAGTAGAATTCTATCATCACTTTTAGGAATAAAATACATTGGTATGCAAAAATTAAGCAACGATTCCCCCGCGTCCCCGTAATTTCGCTAGAAACCACTTGGAAGGCATAAAAATCAAAATGCAGACACAATATATTGTACTTATAAGGTGAATAAATCATAGTAATTAAACAGTAATAAAGCATTGTGATATACAAAATACATACGTTAGGGAAAGAAAATAAAGTCTATCGAAAGAATAGCATTGGTACAATGTTTGTATGTCCAAGACTTTAGTTTAGTTTGTCGCTCTACGGTCATTTTGTGCACATTTTATGCTAATTAGATCGGTACCTACAGTTTAACGTGGATTCCGAACCACTAACAAACATCCATGTGCGCCCAAGAGGGCGAACAACAAATATATGTAATTTGATAAGAGGGATATGACTTTCCTCAATTGCATCGCAACTTTTGCTTGACACCGTCTCTCTGTATTAAACACCAGGTCATAGAACAGTTATTTAGGTAAGAATACTCATTCTTCAGCGAGCATCTATTTAAGTTAGTGTGTATTCTCCTGTGCATGCAATCCATTCTAGTGTTATTTAGAGGATAATACGACTAGCCAATCCATTCTAGGGGTATTTAGAGGATAATCTACTAACCAATTCATTCTAGTATTATTTAGAGGATAATCCGACTAGCCAATCCCTTCTAATGGTATTTAGAAGATAATCCGACTAGCCAATCCATTCTAGTAATATTTAGAGGATAATCCGACTAGCCAATCCATTCTCGTGATATCTTCACTTTCTAGAAGCTCCTCACCAGTACAAGTCCGATGTAGCCTGGCGTTATAGTCCATAAACTTCAGCAACGGTTGAGTCTGCCATAGTGCAATTTAGAACAGAAACACGTCTGTGAGGATCATTTGCTGGCACCAGCAATCTCCGATTACAGTATCTCCGGAGTTTAGGCTGCCCGTTCATCTTAATTCCTTCTCAGTTGAGCATGCCAGGACAGCCTTAACGACCTGTTTCCCGGATGTTAGTAGTATAAAACCATGTTCTTATCTTTTTCCATATCAACTGACATTGAAAATAACTCGTGATACTAAAATTCTCATCTGTAAAATGGATGCAACTCCATTGATGAGATGTTTAGCCTTTTGCATTCCTTACACCTGTCTAAACGGTGCCAGCATTGTACAGCTGTCGATTGGAGGCAGTATTCAGGACAGAGGGGGAATATGTCACCTTTATGAAGCCGTTTAGCCACAGTAAAGCGTTACATTTGTAATTTCGTTGCCGTGCGTAATGTCGTCGGCTGACTAGTGTCGATCTCTTTTCGAATTCAGGACGATATATCGATCATTCGTTGAAGTTGTATTTTTATTGCATTTACAACTTGAACATGCAAAGAATGTCTTTAATAGTGCTTTTTGTCCTCCGTATTGTAATCTTGCACTGCACTCGTTTTGCATGGCCTCTCATCGTCTATGGCGACTTGTTCCTGATGATTGCATACTCGTAATGAATAATAAAGATTGTCCATTACCGTAATGAATAATAAAGATTGTCCATTATTCTAATGAATAATAAAGATTGTCCACTATCCTAATGAATAATAAAGATTGTCCATTATCGTAATGAATAATAAAAATTGCCCATTATTGTAAGGAATAATGAAGATTGTCCATTATAGTAATGAAAAACATTACGCTGTCGTTTAAGTTGTGTAAGCGATTGTGATCAAATCAGTGATTCTTAAGAAACCATGAAGAACTGTCTTTTTAATTACCATTTTTTTATTTTCTGATTAAATTTAATGTAGTGTGTTTAAAATTTAAAACTGACTTGATTCGCTCAAATATAGGCAATAAAAGATTATTCTTCTTTGTCTTCCTTAAACTGATCTGAAATAATTGAAGTATATGTAGATACAAAATAATTACATAGAAAACAATAAACTTATTTTATTCACATGTAACTTATAGTATGACTTTAATTATTTTTTAAATCTAATTTACTGTAATTATTTTCCTTGTAATTATACAAAAAAGGATTATTAGCATTTTTTGTCTTCTGAGAACACGTAGTCAATCGTTTCCTTTGCGTGTGTCCGCCATTGTCTTCAATTTATTTCATTTATTATTATCCTTTTTGATTGACATGAAATTAAAATTATCTTTTACAATCTTATCATTCAATAAATTTTGAAAATCTAAATTCATATCTTGATTTTTATTTTAATCCAATTTTCCTTATCGATCCATTGTATTCGTTTGAGCATTTTATTTTCTAAATAATTTCTACGTCCATCAATGTGCCACTTATGGCTTTCTTTTAAATTAATTCTCTCATTTTTTATGAGAGAATTAATTTAAAGAACATGAAAAATGTGTTGGAATCATAAAATTCATAGATAATCATGTATCACTAAATAGGTATCATTAAATGGTATGATATCACTAAATAGGTATCTGAAAGTAAATTATTTTTTACATGAATTTTTTTTTTTTCTCAAAATAAATTATTTTCAATGAAAATATAAATAATAAGTTATAATGGAAATAACTTAACTTTACTTAAGTTAGATACGCTAATTTAATTCAAAGCCATTCTTTATAGTAAGCATTTTTAAGCGTGTACCAAACAGTATTTTGTTGAACACACACATTGCGATAAAAATGAATGCACCAAGAAGAAATTGTCGGACTGTTACAAAATTTGGCATGCAAGTTTGCCCTAAGCCCATCTACAAATAAATAAAATTGCATTATGATTGCACATTATATCAAGCCAGAAGAGGATGCTAATGTGTGTCTAGCCTAGTCCTTTAAATAAACTCCCTAATGTACTTTGCATGCAATTTATCTGCTGCAGAGGAACGTTTTATCATCAGAGATGCTCTTATATTAATGTCGAAACAGATATCAGCAGATGTAGAAATTGAGAGGAAAAGAAACA
This sequence comes from Caerostris extrusa, assembly GCA_021605095.1. Taxonomy (NCBI): domain Eukaryota; kingdom Metazoa; phylum Arthropoda; class Arachnida; order Araneae; family Araneidae; genus Caerostris; species Caerostris extrusa. The sequence goes on from BPLR01015235.1 coordinate 7,191, forward strand.
TTGGAATGATAGAGGCTGGATGATTAGCACGGCGAGTTGCCCACCATTTCTGCTACTGAGCTCCTTCAGGTACTTTGCACTCAGTTAATTTGATGCAAACGAGCGCTTTATCATCAGAGATGCACTTAAGTTAATGCCGTAGAAAATATCAGCAGATGTAGGAATTGAGAGGAAAAGAAACTTTTGAATGATAGAGGCTGGATGATCACATCGGTAAGTTGCCCACTACTTCTGCTACTGAGCTCCCTGAGGTACTCTGCATGCAGTTAATCTCTTGCAGAGGAATGCTTTATCATCAGAGATACACTTAAGTTAATGTCGTAGCAAATATCAGTAGATGTAGGAATTGAGAGGAAAAGAAACTTTTGAATGAAAGAGGCTGAAAGATCAACTCGGCGAGTTGCCCACAACTTCTGCTACTGAGCTACCTGAGGTACTCTGTATGCAGTTAATCTGCTGCAGAAAAACGTTTTATCATCAGATGCACTTACATTAATGTCGAATCGAATATCAATAGAAGTAGAAATTAAGAGGAAAAGAAAAATTAGAATGATAAAGGCTGGATGATGAACTCGGCAAGTTGCCTACCACTTCTGCCGTCCTGACAATATTCTAAGAAGGTGCTGAAGCCAGTGAACGATAGCGAGCTCAGAACACCCTCGTACGGCCAATAACTGGGAGCGCCGCTTAATCTTCCGACAAACATCATTATCCGATGATCGCACACGGGAGACAGGATCTGTATGAAGCCCTATATAGTTGCCATTTGCTATTACAGTGCCTTGATAGATATCACCTCCGTTTGGAGAGATGCAACACTCAGTAGGATTGGTCTGTATTGGAGTTGAGATTATCTTCAGTGACTAATAGCGATTCAATTGTACTCTGATGACAACCGCGTAATTCTTTGAAGGCCCCGTAATTAGTAGTTTATTGCTGTGTACTGTTTGGAGCTGCATACCGCGCGTACTTCTATTTTGACAGGGCCACTGCATACGGCACTCCATCCTCTTTCGTGATAATCCTCAACATCCTGACAGCCAACTGTATATTCCCGACATTCTTCAACCACATGCATTGCCTCTCATGGGGGTTCTCAAAACGCATTTTTCAACGGACTTTTCGACCACTCAAGCAAGGGTTTCATAGACAGAATCTACAATATTAACATACCGTCTTTGCCCACCTTCTTTTTCGGGATGACTTGGGGTGACAAGTTGGGCAGATTGAGCGAACTAGAGGCACTCTTATAGCTATTGTGGAATAAGATTCACCGGACAGCATAAAAAACCTATACGCCGAACGTATTGCCGAAGAGTATAGAATCCATATGCGTGCGCTAGCCAGATACTAAACTCTAAATTTCTTTGCGAATTTTCCTGCAATAAATTATCCTTTTGCTTTCGTTTTGTTATTACTTAATTATATCAACGTTACATTTACGCATGTAAAATTTCTGAAATTCCTTCTTGGTGAGCTAATTTTTATGGCAATGAGTGTCTATTAATCGACTATGAGTCGAGTGACTATGTCTATGAGTCATTATTACTTCTTGCAATATAATGGATAGCATTGTTGCATATATGGGGATGAATGGCCGAGTGGCTAGCGCTCTGGCGCTCGGTGCCACAGGTTTCGGGTTCGAGTCCCGGCAGTCCCGAGTCCCAGTGTCATGGATGTTTGCAGTGGTTCGGAATTCACTTTAATCCATAGATCCCAGTCTAATATGATCGTAGAGCGTTGCGGGGCCATTGTTACTCCGCGTCCGTGGCTTATCTTCAAATTACACTCGCCCCCTGGGTAATGCAAAGTGAGTAACGTCTGTGCAGCGCTTGCCTTAAGGCATCCAAGACCAAGCTGTCTAAGTGTTTGCCGGCTGCATTAGAAATAAAACATTGTTGCATATTTATTTTTAACGTACTTATGATTATGAATACTCATATGCATAAATCATACAACTTTTATTTGGCATATTATTGGCTGTAGATTTCAGGTTCATATCATCAGTAATGATTACTGAATCATTTAACATTAATCACTTTTGGTCTTTTTTTTTTTCTATTTCAATTTGTCTAATTCAATCATTTTTGTCTAATATATATTTTGTTGAGCAGGAATAATTTAACTAAACATATTTATTTTCGTTTAATAAAATGTTAACAAATTTATTGTTATAACTTTTAATATGGCTCATACCGTTAGCAGTTTGAAAAAAATTTGTAATTGTGAAATTTTATGAAACAAATGTGCCTTCAAGTGTATTCTAAACTCGTTTAAAACATCAGCATGTATCTTTTGAGATTTGAGATTTACCAAAACTTTAACATCTAGCCTAAATGTAAAATTTATTGAATATCTTATAGCATTCATAGAATTATCTATTTATAGCAATATATATATATTCAATTGAATAAAACTTAAGAAAATTTTGTATCTTTGACAGGCGTTAAAACTTTGCCTTCAAAATTATTTTTAATAAATTTTATAATATTTAGAAATATTTCATCAAAAAGACTTAAATAAAATATGCTTAATCCTCCGGAGAGTATACATAATCCTTATGATGCAAACTACAAGTATCATTACGCTTTTCTTATTATTTTAGATGCCTTGAAATTTGACAACACTTACAGTTGGCTATCATCAAAGAGAGTGTTTTATAAGATCAAAGTGATAAGACCAGATGAAGCTGATGATGAAAATAGTTTGACATAATTTATTTAAAGAAGTTTCCTTTTCTGTATTATCATTCCATTTATTGTGCATTGTCTTTTCTGTTTTTATATAATGTAAATAAAAATGGCAAACATTTTTTAACGTTTTCCTGCTACTCTCATTGTGTCTTATTAAAAGTTGAATAATAACTAATTATAATAGTTAATAATTTCAGGAACCTTAGGGGGAATCCTTAAGGGGAAGTTTCTAGTCGTGACTTAAAAATCGAATTTTATTATTACAGAAACTACACATTTTAAATAAATTTTAGAGAAATCGACATAATTGCAGTCCTAAAGACTATATATATGTATTCAATTGAATAAAACTTAAGAAAATTTTGTATTTTTGACAGGCGTTAAAACTTTGCCTTAAAATTACTTTGTAATACTAATCTCAATTGTTGTCTGTTAAATTTTATGACAGGTAAGTAATTTGAAATATATGTCTTGAAAATTTGTGGTGTTGTTTTCATTTAACGATAATTGTTAACGATATAATGATTGAGATAACAATAGTTTTAACGATATATTGTTTCAGATAGCGATATTTGTTAACGATATAATGTTTCAGTTAATGATATGTTATTTTCAGAAATCACAGAAATAACATACATTCTAAAATACGTTTCCGCACACTTTAAAATATTCAAAAACAAACAAAATTGAATGCAAGTTCTTTGAACTCAATTCATTCAGACATTTCAAAAATCGCCGGAATCAGTTTTAGCGTCTCACGGAAAAGCCAAGCCAAGCGTAACTCAAACACAAATGAATATTTTGACGTCACATTTCACACAGATGTCAAGGACAGTGCCAGCAACCTAAAAAAAAGAAAAAAATTGAAATACCATATGCCCGGGAAATTTAAATTGAAAATTGGTTTTACTTTTTGGGCGCAGTAGTATGTCGAAAATGCCAAGGTAAAATAAAACAGAGCATATATTTCTTAAGATGTGAAATATAGGAAATTATATATTTATTCAAAACTATATAATTATTGAATAACGCTATAAAAGTAAAAAAATTATTCATCTCTTAAAATGCTCTTTCTGCACTCTACAAGAATATATTTGTATTTTTAATATTTAAATCTATATGTAATAATATTAGTGCTCAAAAAATGAAACAAAAACTTGATTATAAGTAAGATAATATTAATAGAATAAGATAATAATATAATAAATTTCAAACGGCAATTTTTTTGTAAGAAGACAATTCAAACTACAATTATTATTTCTGTGTTGTGACTTATTCTCAGTGTCCGGCAGCACTATATCTAGAGTAGTCTATTCATGGATATAACATAGTGTAACGTCTCGGCCTATATTAGACCTATAACGGCTTCAAAAAGAGGACCACTTTCAGGTTCATGGGAACACTTTAATTTTTATTTACAAGCATTATATATATATCTACGCACAGAACTCTAATTATTACAAATTATTACAAAAAAAAAAAAAAAGTGAAAAATAAGGAGTTAAATTTTATTCTTAAGTGCAGTTCATTCCAAGGATGGAGATTTCAGAGTTCTCGAGTCTACGACGAATCTAATTGCCTGGTCTGCGGCAGACCTTAATTATCACACGGCGTGTTACACGAAACCACAAGGGGTTCACTTAGAAAACAGGCGGAAAATCTGATCTTTTCAGTCATTTCAGAGAAAAAGACATCACTTCTTAACACATCACTGAACTCTCCTCTTTCTTCTCCAAAAACCTCTTTTAAGAAAATTCGTCAGCTTCCCTCACTCCTCTTTCGAGTAGACACTTTCTCAGCACATGGTCTATCATCAATCCAGATGCAACAATTCATGGTGTTGTCCATATTCCTTCTGCAATTGTTTCCACCTTTGGAGGTCGCACAGACAATCGCTAATTCCATGAGGTTTCATTATCTACAACACTGAATATCTGATATCAGATTTGAGTGACAGGTTGTTCTTATTAGTACAAAACAATAATAGCATGTACTATAACTACCCACAACACTGCTTATCTACTGTCAAATTTGAATGATAGGTTGTTATTATGTACTTGTCAACGAATATACATTTCTCTCTCCTCTGAAAAAAATGCCATAACTCTTCCCTTGAGAAAAATGCTACAGGAGGAAAATGGGGCATCTTTTGTGATGCAGCACCCGTAAGTAGAAGTTTGACTTGTCTCCGACTCACTGAAGAAGGAGAACAGTGTCTTCAGGGAGGGATTTTAGGGTGAACTAGTTCGCATATGCGTATCGTAAGGGAGAAAACTCGGAAAACTCCCACTAGTTAGTTTAAATAACGACACAAGATGCTGAACATCACAAACTCCAACGAATTTCCTTGTTTTTGAAACACTGGCTACAACAATGCAGCCAGCGGATTGAACCTTAGCCCTAATGCTCTTCAGGGCGCACGGTACCACTGAGTTACGAGTCGGGCGTTATTATTTCTTTAACTTAATATTAAATTATATCTACTCAACAAATTCTTAAACTTAAAATGCTATCTTATTCAATCTCTTCTTGCACCACTGATAATGATTTAATATGTTTGTAATTGTTACATACTACAAAGCTGTATAAACATTTTTGAATTATATAAAACGTGTAATATAATATGATGAAAATATCCACAAATCCCGTAATAATATTTTTTTTTTTATTTGCCATTATTCTTCTCATATTTAGGTAGATAAAAGTAGTTCATCGATCAAAAAATGAAAACAGAAGAAATAGAATTACTGAAGGAAAAAATTCTATAATTGCCTTAAGAGAACATATAACTTTTTTTAAAATATCATTATAGTAGTACTTACGATAAATCAAAACTCTTAACCTTCACTCTACGAGCATTGATTTTACTAAGAGTATTAAATTAGAGATTTAAAGTGAGGATTTATTCTTACTAACGATAGTATAAAAATTACTACCACTACAAATACTGTATACTTTTCACTTCTACAAAAGCTACATTAAAAACTAAACTCAAGAATAAAAATAGTTTAAATTATATAAAATAAAAAATATTCGTAAAAACCTCACGCTCTTTTGCACTAACTTCTTTTTACTTCTTTTTAAATTTAATGTAAACAAGTAATATAAAAATATTTTTTTAAGTCAATTCCTACTTTATTTTCACTATATTGCAGAAAGTCCTTTATAAATAAAGTTGAAATTTTCCTCTTACATCTGGCGCCATCTATTATTAGATACATGCAACTTAAATCTTAAAAAAAACTAAAATTAATTAATTTAATTTAATTACTGAATTAATATTTGAAAAAACTTCATTAACATCCAGTGCCATCCACTACAAGTTCAAAAAAATGTACTTGAACTTGAGTGGATGGATAAAAAGTATTTTATTAACGATTGAAAATTTGAACAAGATATATATAGGAGAGCGTGAGCTAAGAGAAGGAATTGAAAAACTGTGTTTATTTCTCTCGATTTTTTTAAAGTTATATTACACACACTTTTAAACAAAAGGACATCTTCAAAAACGACAAAAAAAAAAATGTAAATTCAAAGTGTATCCAATCCTATATCATAAAATAAAACCAAAATAAAAAACAAAAAATATATCTTTTTTCCCTCTGCGCGGTTGCGACTAGCACGCGTGTTGAGAGGAGTGAGGGAAAGGAGATCTCCATCCATTTCCTGTCGATTTCGGCATGAAATGGTAATTGAATAATGATAATACAGCCTCTTGACTCAAACGGGAAGAATCAGAGTTTGAACTCTAATCCAGCGGGCATTCAATTCAATCAGGAAGCATTTAATGGACGTGGGACCTATCTTGCCATCCATTAATGGAGAGAGGTCGTCACGACAGTTTCAAAAAGAACTCGCGTCCAGTGGGAGGAGTGAATCGAAGGAGGATTTCACTTGGCTTATTCCGATTCAAAGGCCGGGATTGATTCATGAGTCCTTTTTTTCATCCTCTTTATATTATTTTTAAAAGAGAAATGTGTACACTTAGGATGGGTTTTTTACGTTGAACTAGCTTGCCAATTGGTGAAGTCCATTTTCTTGCAGATTTGAATAGTGCAAGACAGCAATCGTTTAAAAGTCCTTTTGAATATTTTAATAGAATTTGTTTTTGGTACGACTTATCTCTGTTTTATATAAACATTCATTCCAAAGCAGGTGATTTCACTACGAACAATCGCAGTGATATGATGTATAAAAGCATAAAAGCGCAGGCTTTTTAATTTAGAATGTTATTTACTCTTTCTAATCTGTATTTCTCAACGCGCAGGATATAAAATAATAAACATAAGAGTTATAAAACAATTTTAAATAAAATTTGATTTGGTTTGTCGCTCTACGTTTATTTTTGCACAATTTAGGGTAATTAGACAGGGGCCAACATTTTAACGTAGATTCCGAGCCACCTCCAGAATTCGGACCTGAAGCTTGTGGCACCAAAATCCATAGCTCTAGTCAATTGGCCATCAAGCTGCGAACAAAATTCTTGAAAAGTATGTAGAAAAGTATAAAGGTTATGTAATATTTCTATTCATTTCTGCACGTATGGAATAAAAATTGTAATCGAGTAAACAAAAGTAAATGTCACGCAATATATATATATATATATAAGATTCATTTTAGTGGTATGGTATGGTATATACAATCCCGTATGTCACCCTCCTATGTAAAGTTTTATGAGCATAGTTCATTTAGATACCAGTCTTCCAGAAACAGCTGCGAGAAAAGATCTGAGGTGGATTGGTGCAGAGGTTAAGTGAATCTTGCAGTTTAGCTTCAAATAATGGTCATATGTTCCTTCTAGTTGTTAATACTGTTCTTTGAAAGGCATTTAATAGTCTATGAATTGCAGGACCCACATTCAACTATTTCGATACATAGAACTGATTCTGGCTCACCCCTAATTCATATCTAAAACAGGGTCACCTCGAAATCTCACTAAGCAGTTTCTACTTTCAGAAACTTTAAATGCTTTGAAAGCCCGTTGTCGATCATTTGTCCAATATCGTTAAACGAACAGAAGCTCAACTAATTTACATGCCCAATAAAAAAAGTATTCACTTTGCTGATGATTTTTTTTTTTTATTTTTATTTTTTTTTTTGAGTCTTTTACAGATTTTGTGAGAGAAAAAAATTGACAAATATTTTTCTGAAGAATTAAGATACTTTCAAATAGCAGATTTTATTATAACTTGAAAACAGATTTCCTGAATTAAGCTAAGGTTACAGGTTTCCTAAATAAGCTTAAAGAAGACAATAAAAAAAAATTATGACTCACTTATTATAGTTGTTCATATGAGTTAGTGAAAAGACCATAACTAAAAAAAAAAAAATTAATAGATATAATATGTGTAAAAAGACAAAAATACCATGTCAAACATGACTAGTTCTAACCTAAGTTGCAACCATTTTTTAATTGCTATTATATCATTTCTATCGCTCTGTTTCCGCGAACTACTCTGCTTCGGTAAAAATTTGAGTGGAGTGGAAAAACAATCCTTATGACATTTGGCCATTAATTCGTCAGCTGGTCATAGATTTGGTTTAGCAACCATCTGTGACCTCAGTGGATGCTGATGGATTCGCCACCCCCGCCCCCGCAAACGATTCTCGTAAGCTAATGGGATAATTAAGGCCCGATAAGGAACACGTGCCCACCACTGCAAAAACAACCCACTCAATGAGCGCTCTTCGAAGAAGCACAAATCTAGGAAGGGGTGATGGTTTGGGCTAGCAGATTTATTTGTAGGTGCTTTCGAACAGAGATGGCCAGGTATGAATCTCAGTTCAAAATAGGGGAATCAAGCGATCAAGAGTTGGCAGAAATTAACAGATGTAACATTAGATCAAAGATGCACTGATTGGTTAACGACTCAAGTTGCACAATAAAAAAAAAAATCTAGGTGTATATATATATTTGACTAATCACTTCATATATATATATATACATATATACAAAGTAGATAGTAGTACTTTGTATATATATATATACAAAGTAGAAATTATTGTTTGGAAATACATTAAAATATGCAAGCCTGTTTGGATAAACACATATCTATGAACAATTTTAGGTCTGAATATAAAAAAAAAAAAATCAATAACTAAAAAACCATTTCACTAATAACTATATATAGTCATTAGTAGTCCTATGTAATCATTAGTCATACTAATGACCTATATATAAAGTCATTAGTCAAATGATTTTTTAGTTATTGATTTTTTATAAATGAGTATGTGTTCATAAATATGTGTTTATCCAAACAGGGTTGCCTATTTTAATATATATTTCCCAACAATAATTTCTATTTTTTTAGAGAAATTTTAAAATACAATTTGTTTTTGGTCAATAATCATCGCAGACATGAAAAAGAAATATGTAGACAATGGTCCAACGTCATGGCTAGCCTGTTATTGTACAAGGAACTGATCGTCTAGTTCGCAATAAGCCAGAAAACATTAAATAAAATATTTTCTTAATTGTTTAATGTTTACTTTTTATTTAACTAAAGTTGAATCATGTTCCCTTTATTAAATTTTTATTATAATATGAAATCTTTCAAAATAATTACCAATTATATATTTTTTAATAAACCAGACGTAAGCCTTATGTAATATATATATATATATATATATATATATATTATGAAATTACAAAAATTGTTTTTTAGAGCAGTATCCATGGTTTGGGGAAAAGTTGTTTTTGAATAGCTGACATTTTGCTTATCGAAGATTTAGGAAAAGAATGGGAAGAAATAGAAAAGGATTTTATGAAATTAAAACACCAATCAGAAAACAAAATATAAAAGACGATTCAAAATTTTGAAAATCTGTATGGCATTAATTTGTTCTTTAGGAATATCTTCCTCACACTTGCGTGACGTAGGGCTGAAAACCTAACAGGCAACCTGACTACCGTTTCGAGATGTGAATAAGTATAGAAAACATTTTAACATGGAGTTCTCAAAAATTCTGATGCGATTGACCCTCTCACAGGAACGGAGTATGTAGTGTGTAATAATTCCAAGGTAGCTCAGCTAGTATGTAATAATTCCAAGCTAAAGAAGCTGCGTGCGAAACTCGGCAAGTGATTCGAACTGAAGGTTTCGATTTTTATCACAAGGACAAGTATGAAAAATTTCGTAAACCAAGAAGACCTTTCATTGGACTTTCATTTGTGGTACATTCGCGTTCGTTTACTTCTGTCATAATAGTCTTTATTTCTTCTCCGAATCATGATATTCAATGATATTCTGGACTACAGCCAAGAACTAAATCGTGTTACAATAGTATGACCTCAAATGAGCAAACCCTAGACAAAGACGTTAGAGAGTGCTTAAGATTTCTCCGTTTTTTTATTTTCAATTCTACTTTCACAACATGTGATTTCTAAAAAAATATATTAAACTTTATAGAATTACTTAAAATATCTTAATGCATGTTTCAAAATGTGATTATCATAAGTAGTTCTCTATTATGATTTATTAATAATAAATAAATAAAACCAGATTTATTATACAACTGCCATTAGGCAGACGGCCTTGACCCACAATGGGCCTGTTGCGCCCATAAAGAAGTAGAAGAAGATTTAAATAAATAAAATGTTGATGAAGTTCTAAATTTACGAAGAAGTATTAGAAGAGTTTTTTTTAATTTGTGGAAAGTAACAGTTGTTATGTAAGAAACTTTGGAAATATATGTCATTATATAATGCATTATTACATTATCTTTTCATTAAAACGATTTTAGTTATGCGAAGTAATGACTTGTTAGGCAATCATTATGTTTTCAACCTTGTATTTAGTGCAGCAGCGTAGCAAAACTTTAAAAAGCTATCTTCAATTAAAATTCATTGTTAAAATTTTTAATAAAGCTTCGACCGATTTTTAAATTTTTTAATTATTATTATTATTATTATTAGTTTGTTATTTTTCATTTTTCTTACATAGTTTTGAGTATCATCAACTTAATTATCAATACTATTTGTTTCTAAAACACTCTGTATAAAATATTTTTCTGTTAAATACTATTTTCTATTAGGAAATCAAAGTAGTGGAATGTTTCATGAATTGGTATTTTAATTTGATATAACTCTCTTCATTGGACATGCATAAAAAAAACTTTCTTCAAATATTTAAATTTGTGTTCCATATTTTTAATTATTTAATGAATTTAATATTTTTATTCAATTAAAACGTCATCATTACAAATTTTTAAGACATGATTTCAAAAGCTTTAAAATTAACCAATTAAATTTTTCGATTTAAAAAAAAATTTAATTTTTAAATTTTTCTATGCAGGTTTTTTTGTTTTTATCAACAAAAAATGGATATTATTTATAGTTATAAGAAAAATATCATTAAAAAGGAATTTTCAGTTTTAGCTCTGTTTCATTGGTTTGTTGTATAAGAACAAAAATGATAATCCTAAATATCTGCCAAATTTAGCAGATTAAAAATCAAAAGATATTTTGGACGTTTATTTTAATTATTTTATTTTTATTTTTATTTGTAAAAAGTCCGAATTAAAACTTTGTGTTTGAAGTATGAATTATTATCGTTCTTTATTTTGTCTTTAATGTTTATTGAAAAATTTTTGCTATACAAATCTGAAATTTTTAGGATAAACATAGTGTTTGATAAATTTAACGAGAAAAATATTAATTTATGAAAGATTTTGAATTAAATTTATTAATAAATTTTCTTTCTCTTTTTTTCCTTACTTAAAATACTTAATAAAGTACTTAATAAATTTTCTTCCTTATTACTTTTTATTCTTCCTTATTTTTGAATCGAGAGATTTGCATACAACCAATTGCAAATGCTTTCGCAATGAACCATAATTATTGCATTAATACTGATATGTTCAGAATGCAACTCTTGACACTGGAAAGCTGAAAACTATTTTTGGAACTCATTCCGTACTAAAAATATTTTTGCCATCCTTTCTTGTCCATAGAATTTTTTGATAAAAATATTCAATATTAATTTTTAAAAATGAACTAGCTGTTTCTGCGTAAAGCAATACTTCCTTATTTGTTTATTTTTGTTTTGTTTTTTGTATTGTATTGCCGTTATTAAAAAATAACATGAAAATAATGAAAAGTAAATTATGTACTTGAAATCTTCAAGCATTTGTTTTGTTTTGTATTGTATTTCCGTTATTAAAAATAACAAAATGATGAAAAGTAAATTATGTATTTGAAATCATCAATCGTTTGTTTTGTTTTGTATTACCGTTATTAAAAAATAACATGAAAATTATGAAAAGTAAATTATGTACTTGAAATCATCAAGCGTTTTTTTTTATTGTATTGCCATTATTAAAAAATAACATGAAAATAATGAAAAGTAAATTATGTCTTGAGATCATCAAGCGTTTGTTTTGCTTTGTATTGTATTGTATTGCCGTTATTAAAAAATAAAATGATGAAAAATTAAGTATGTACATGAAATCATCAAGCGAGGACAATTTTTTGTAAAAAACACATAAATAACCGTAAACGTTGTCAAGTGTGCCATTGCACAAATCAACATTACTGATGTGGGGTCAATGTAAAGCACAGGAATTTTTGTATGACCCCTTATATTGGTGAGGCAACACCGGTTCTGAAGTGTCTGTTGGGGACTTCTTATGCTAAACGGCCATTCTTTTCCGATAAGTCTCCCCTCTCTCCATACTTATCTCATCTAACGACTGATTCATTCGCAACTTCAAGTACAAAAACTCCGTTATGGCAGAAAGCGGGCAAAATATCCCTACAAACAATATTTAAGTAAGCTTCTCTTAATAGCTACTCAGCTTGCCGAAATGACTTTCAACGGCAATCATTTTCGTAGCGACAGCTTTAACGAGCTTTTTTAACAGGAGTCTTATTAAAGAGCAAGTATACACATTTAAAGTTCTTTCTATGGAAAAGAAATGTATTAATTTGTGTTTAACTGTATTATGGAATTAAACCATCAAACTCATCGTCAAACTCTTAAACATGAGCTAAAAGTATTCATGGAATTATTCGGCTATTAATATAAATTTTAGGAAATGAAGTCTTCTAATTAATGGAAGATGCTTAATATATGTCTGATTATTTATTTATTTTGCTTTTGATTTTTAACGTTAATAACGTTTCTTTAATAATAACATTTAAACTGTATTTTTACATATGATTAAGTTTAATTTTTATAGCTTGCTGACCTTTTGTGAGGAGAATTTTTATACAAATGCAATAATTTAAAAACTGAGGAATGGTTTCTTAATAAGACATAAATCTTTAGAGAATTGGACAAAATATCATTTTCAGCATAATTAAATCACATTTATTGACAGATTCCGGTCGGGGATAATATACTTTGTATACTTTTCCTTGTGAAATAGATGTATGTTCAGAAAGTAATAAATTTTTCTTTAAAATTTTTGTGTTATGTTAAAACACCAACCAAGTAAAAATTAATAGTTATTATAAAAAAGAAATTTTTTAAATGTTTTTACTTTTAAAACATTAAAAATATCAATTAGGATCGACAATTAGATCAATTAGACAGTTGGATCGAATCAATTGGGATCGACAATTAGATCAATTAGACAATTGGATAGAATCAATTAGTTTCGACAGTTGTTTTACAAAAACAATACATAAAAAAAATTGGCCTTTGAAACTGATTATTTTTAATCATTAGCTCGAAATCGACTATGTTAACTGCCTTTTGATGATTTTTAGTAGTTTAAGATAACATAAGCAAAAGAATTCCAAGCAGTGAGAAATCTCTCCAAGTCGGCAACCCTGTGGGAGAATTCTTACTCCGGATTTCTCCCGTAAATCATGAAGTCCCGGAAAACATCCTTTCTCTTAAGACGCGTACCAAACTGTTTTCACTGTTAGGAACGTCCTAGGTCAAAACACGAACGAATCAGATTCTTCCATCAGACCGTCAGACGGCCATCATTATCCAATCATCGTCATCACACCCAAAAAACGTCATTCTTCGAGTTGGTGGATTCCCTCAGAATGCCACTGCTAGAACTCAATAGTTATCGCTCCTAGGCACTCTGCAGTGAAAACTTCATTTGTTTTAGGAACTTTCTAAACATACTTTTGGATGCAATATTTTTACGTGTTCATCTATATTTATCAAGATTTATATTTTTCTTATTTAAAAATTCTTACTTAAACTCAATGTGAATTTTTCAGTAGAAGGTGCTAAGTTGAATTATATAAAGTAAATAAATAAAATAAATAAAAATAAAGAATAAGGAATAAAGTATCAAAATAATATATGCAACAAGGAATTCAAAATTATGATAAATTTCTTTAAAAAGTTGTTTATTTTTTTTAAGTCCAGATTAATTTTTTTTTTTTAAATGTTGCAATTTCTTTCTAACACTAGAAGTATTTCATTTTTACGTTCAGTATAAAACAGATTTATTTCATATTCAATTAAAACATTTTTTCGTATCTACATTTGCATAATGCCACAACATATATAATACATTTTACATGTAGTAAAATATATTTTACTTGAATGATTATATTGTTGAAAACAAAAAATACAGTATTTTCAGTATATATCTTCATTAAATTTTAATTACAGCTCGCAACTTATTATGTATTTAAATGAATTCTACATATTTATCTATGTGCATGTATATACAAGACATCCATAGAATTAAAATGAGATTGCCAAAGTACAAAATATTTAAATGCTATTTTAGAGCAAATAATAAAAACATGCTTTTCAGATTAAAAATAAATTATAGTTTAAAAACACTAAAAAACACGCTTTTAGAGTTAATCAAACTAAAAAGTAAAAAATAATTGTTAACATAAGAAAAAAATTACTGACGAGAAAATGAATGTCACTGTTCTAAAAGCGTGGGGTGCTCGATATCAATCGTTATAATTTTTCACTAGTTTCATTCCGAAATGCAGAGTTTGTTTAAAAATGTCATTCAAAGCATTTCTACATAGAATAAATAGTTTCTTAGACAAAAAAATTCACATTTAAAGAAAAGGTTTGGTTTGGCGCTCAACTGTCACTTTTTGCATACTTTAGGTTAATAGGACTGGAACTTGCAGTTTAACGCGGATTCCGAATCATTAACAAACATCCATACCCAGCCAGGATTCGAATTGGAAGCAACAAAGGTTAGAGAGTTAGCCAATTGGCCAACACGCCGCCTTTTAAAGAAGAGCCTAGTGCCAGCAATATGACTAATTTATAATGACACCGTTTTAATCTGCTAACTGTTTTTCTTACATGCTCAATCATTTTAAACTACTCAAATCCAATGTATTCCTTTAGATTCAGATTCTATTTTGTTATTAAACAATGACTTTTAGAGATACTGACATTTTAGTTTAATTTTTGCATAATTAATTTAAATAAATTAAACTTCTTAAATGATTTTTTTTTTTAATTTGTAGAACAAATATTTACTACAAAATCTTCCGACAGTAAAAATTGCCGTATGACAGAACTGATAATACTATTTCATTGTAAATAATATATTTTAAGCTATATAAGTCGCTAACATAAAAAACTTAAAACTCCTACAATATATGACAAAAACTAAGGAGTACAAACTCGTTACATTTTGGCAAATGTAAAGAATATGGACACTTACAAAGTGGGCCCTTTTGTAATATTTATTGTTTTACGAATTTATTTTTCAGCGAACTGAATTATTATCTTATAAAACAAATAAAGCATAATATATAAATAAATTAGTTCTTTATCCGTTTAAAAATATATCTTACAAATGCCACAATTATCATTCTACAGTTATTAATATATTTTCTACAAAATTTGTATAGCTTTTCTACATTTGGATTGTTTTCCTTAGGCGTACTTGGCGAGAATCGCGGGCGGGACGAAAAGTTCTTCTAACAAGATCCACGTTCCCGGCAACCCTGACGGGGGTGGGGGAGGGAAGGACGAGCAAAAGGATGGAAATTGCCAGAGAAGTCTTACTTGGGCAGCTCCCGAACTTCCCACACAACTAGAGAAAACTCGTGGATAGGAGAGCAACTCGGGATGGGTTCGTTTCCACTCCGTTTCTACTTCAAGTCTAGAAGTCTCTGAATATGAGCAAAAAAAGGAAGTTGCTTAGATATACGGCCATGTGCACTTTTACCATGAAAAATGATTCACTGAAATATTTGAAAGAAATTGTGAAATTATTTATAGAGAACGAGAACATAAACAGACTTTGTGAAAATAATTTGCTTCAATCTTGATTAGATCTTTGGATTTGGTGACTGAAATTTATAGCGTTGTAGCTCATACAGAAATTAGACACTACTACATATGCATGGACAGTTTCGAGTTTAGGCCACCTGAATGAAATGGAATCATGAAAAAATGATTCACTGAAAAGTTTGAAGGAAACTGTGAAATTATTTATAGAGAACGAGAACATAAGCAAGTTATAAGAGACTTGATGAAAATAATTCGCCTCAACCTTGATTAGATCTTTGGATTTGGTGACAGAAATTTATAGCATTGTAGATCATACAGAAATTAGATACTACATATGCTAGGACAGTTTCGAGTTTAGGCCATCTGAATGAAATGGATACAGATTGCTATTATCCAGACAAAATCTTTTCAAAAGAAAGCAAACTAATATTAAAATTGAAGATAGATGTAACTTTTATAAGTAATGAAAATAGGTGTCCTTAGAAAAGTTTAAATTCTTGCCATATTAAATGCTGGTAATGGTTCGAGAGAAAATAAATTTTATTATATTCAATCAATTACAGCATACTGAGAGAGTTTTTTGTTCTTATTCGTCTTCCTATTTAAGATCTAAAAGACTGAAAACATTATTTACAGAATCCTTCCACTACCATTTGGATTGAATGCTTTTGATATCAATAGAAAAAGTAAAGAATGTGGCAGAAGATCACGAAATAATTGGTGAAACAGGACTTAAAAGCCAATAAGAAGTGATTTAACTTCAAAAAAACTTTATAACGCTTGAAAAGTGAATCAAATCGATGATTATTTATTCATAAAACAATAACTTTTCTGTTGTAAGAATTTTTATATAAATGCATTTAACAGACTGTGAATTGTCACAAATGTGCCAAAAATCCTGAATGTGCATTTTTTTACTTTTAAATGAAGTAATCAAATTAAAATTTTCCGAAACAGTACCAGAACATTGAATTTCTACATAACCAGACTTGTCCTCTCCCTGTTTCTGGAAGTTGAGTTTTCAATGCAACGCTTATCGAACAGATCCAGTTTTACTATCGACTCCTTAATATCACCTCCAGTGGCAAGCCCCGTTCGGCCTCCTACGATACAGACCCTGTCCTTGCCCCTTTTCTGTAGAGGACTCTTCATTTTCCCTCGGGAGAACTTGTGCTCCCTCGGGACATCTCCCTTTTCCACCTTTGGCCTGTGATGGGGCAACTCTTTCAGCCACAAGATGCTCATCCGAAATGTCTTCCCCTTCTACCACAGTACTCAACAAGGAAGATGAAAATCAGCTGAGAAGATATGGACTCTCACGGGTTCCATTTCATCGGCTCCAAGTAAGTAAACAATTATTACGTAATCTGTTGGGTTTTATATTAGAGTTGTCTGACCGTATCTAATCGTTAGAGTAGTAAAGTATCTAATCGTTAGAGCAGTAAAGTATGTAATCGTTAGTGCATTAAAGTATATATTCGTTAGAGCAGTAAAAGTATGTAATCGTTAGTGCAGTAAAGTATTTATTCTTAAAGGGTTTCGTTTATTCAAAAAGTAGGTGTTACTTAAATTAAAGTTTTACAATTGTTTCAATGGTTTTACTATTGTTTCAGTTATTAGTTTTTACAACTTTTTTAATGCTTTTACGATTATTTCAATTATTAGTTTTTACAATTCTCCCAATTGTTAGTTTTTACAATTGTTTCAATTATTAGTTTTTACAATTGTTCCAATTATTAGTTTTTACAATTGTTTCATTTATTAGTTTTTACAGTTGTTTCTGTGTAAACATTAAGTTGAGCATTGAAATTACCATTGAATCTTACATTTTCCGATAAACAAATTTTATATTTCTTCAATTAATTTTCATCTGTACGTTAAAGGTGCTGGAAATTAAAAGACAATAAAACCGATATATAAGTGACTATAACGTGCCTATAAATTGGTTTTTTTTAATAGTTCCCCAATTTTTATTTCTGTAAATAGTTTATTATGTTTCTCATATAAAATAGCATTTATTAATTAGATATTTTTAAAGGATTCATTGAAATTAAGAATAGTAAAAGTGTTAATTTTTCATGACACTATTAATTACCTTCAAAGTATTAAAAGATACAAAAACATTAAAAAACATAGCTTTAAAATTTTCGTGTATTGAATTACACTCAATTACTCTCAACCAAGGATTTCATAAATTTTGATAATTTTATTAGTAATTTATTAACTGTCCAATACAATTAATCTTACTGTTTCTATTTCAAAAACAGACTAACTGATTGTTTGAATTTTGATTGTTTTTTGATTCGAGTTATGTGAAATGCAATTATTTTTCCTTCAAATTAATGAACTTTTCTTAGAGTAAAAAGTTATAACTTGTGCATTTTTTAATTCAAAATGCATTACATAGAAAAAAATACAATACATATTTTAATACTTCTATAAAATGATTACCAAAATATTTATTTTTTTTTTTAACTTATGAAAATTTTAAATGTATAGCATAAAAATAATTATTGGAAACTGTTTTTAAGTTCAAACTACAAACATTAAAAATTTCATTCTGTATTATTTTTCTCACATTATGTTAATTCAATGAAATATTTATCTGATAAATTTATTAGAAAACAATAACTGAGTATAAAAATAAGAAGGTCAAAAAAAATTTTTTATCAAGGTTTTTATGAAACAAATAGATAAAATTTTTTTGCTTGAAAGTGGAAGTACAAGTTTTTAAAAGAACTTAATTTATCTAGTATAAAACAATTTTATAGATTGTTTATAATTAAATTATATTGATATTTCCAAAAACAAGTAAAATTAAATTACAACAGCAAGATAAAGTTTTTTAAAGGTAAAGAAGGAATGGTTAGAAATATATAATTCATGTAATGGAAAAATCATCTTACATCTTCAGACTTCAGCACTAAAATGTTTTCCTTTTTTATTCTCTTAGTCATTATAAAATTCATTAAATATGTTTAAAAATATATTTTCTGATAAATAACTATGTGTTGTGTCAAAGGTTTAAAAGTTATTATTCATTTATTGAATTTGAATTACGAAATCTTAAATCTTTAACTTATTTTATCGAAATGATTAAAAATCCTTATCGATTTTTTAAATAACTGACATTATTGAAATATTTAATAATTGAACAAGCTAATTGACATTATTGAAATATTTAATAATTGAACAAGCTAATTGACATTATTGAAATATTTAATAAATGAACAAGCTAATTGACATTATTGAAATATTTAATTATTCAACTAGCTAATTGACATTATTGAAATATTTAATTAATCAACTAGCTAATTGACATTATTGAAATATTTAATTATTCAACTAGCTAATCACATTATTGAAATATTTAATTATTCAATAGCTAATTGACATTATTAAAATATTAAATAATTCAACAAGCAGCAACTCGATAACTTTTTATTTATTTAAAAAAGTTATCACTATTTACGAGGAAAATACTAGCAACTTTATTACAAGTATAAATAATTTTAGTAAAATATTGAAATTCTTTATAAATGAAAAACAACACTCTTCATAGAAAAGCCGTAGATCTCAGTCCGTAAATGTAATATCAAAATCTTCCCACATATAAAAATTTATAATCATATGATTTAAAAATTGTGTTTCAGTTTTTCATATCTTTCACTAAAACCAATTTTATTTATTTATTTATTCACTTCAAAATAAACAATAATCAAACATTTTAAGGAGAATTAGTCTATTTAAATAGTATAGATAATTTAGGCCAATAATATGAATTAGAAAATAATATTAAATTATTACAACAAAGGTGGTCTATGTGTTTAATTTAAAATAAGAATAAAACTTTTTAATGTACAAAAAGGTCAAAGTTTCAAGCGATGAAAATCCTTTAAAAATGTATAAAATTTTACGAATTTCTGTAGGATTTTTTTTTAAAACTATTATTTTTAGTTTTGAAAAAATACGTAACTAATTGATTACAAATGTACAAAATTGAATAATTTATTCATTTTGATTATAAAGCATAAATTGTTATTCGGATAAATAATTTAATACATATGAAGTTAGAGATCATAATTCTTTAATAAAAACACATATTTAGAATTAAATAACATTTAATAAAGTTACAGAATATACTCAAATTAAAAGTTATAAAGTGTATTCAAATTAAAAGTTTCTAAGAATGTATAAGCAATAGAAAACACTTGTGAACTTTATTATCTTATATACACCATTCAAGAACCTGATGTGCTGGAAAAATACTCTTAAAAGACTAAATATATTTTATTCCCCTTCCTCAATGCCCGCCTTCTTTAATACATTGAATGCAAAAATGCTTGAATGTAAATAAAAAAAAAAATCTATATAGTAAAAATGTTTGAATGAAAATTAATCCATAAAATTGTTTGAATGAAAATAAGAAAATCTATAATGTAAAAATGTTTGAATTATTTTAATATTTATCGCATTTCTTTCAGTATTTTTACTACCTGTCTCTTTTCTCTACTCCGATGTACTAAACAGAGAAACGAATTATAAAGAACAGTATACTTTTTTATTCATAAAAAACATGAAATATTGACTTGTACATTGCATATTATTTTGCATTTTTAAAAACACCGATGTAATGAACTGTAAATCAATAATTAAATAAGATTAGTTTTGATTACTAAACTATACTTCTGTTCTAAAACATAGATCCAATGTTTTAGTAAAAAATCTAAAAATCTAAGCTTAGATTCTCTATTTAGTTACACAGATATATATATACATATATGTAATATATATCAGATGATCATTTCATAATTTGCTACTTCATAAGTTTATTTTTAAGAAAATTTTATTTAGTATATTATTGAAAAAGAGACTAGCTGCTAACTTTGAATGCCTTTATATTGCCTTCTCAATTTTTATTGTAAATTTACCACTAAGTTTGTAAAAGATTCGAAAAACATCGAACATACAGTGTTTTAAAATATTGTTATTTTTCTTCGGGAAATGGTGTAATTTAAATTAAGAACTTAAAAAAGATAACTGTTATTTTTTGTGTAAGGAACTGGAAATAAATGCAGAATTGATGAATGCTCATTGAAAATATTATAAAATCATGAGTCATTATCATTTGAATAAATAAAATAAATAATTTAAATGAGATTTATGCTTAATTATAAATATTTTCAATCTCAATAATTATAACCAGCTTTAGAAACACGCTGGTGTTTTTTATAGGATTTATGCTACTCTTAACAATAAATATAATAAATTATTTTAAAGAGTTTAAATAAAAAAGATCAATGTCATAAATTATTTTAAAGGGTTTAAGTAAAGAGATAAGTATCATATTTTTAAAAAACGAATAACTTAAGCAATACAGAAAAACTTTATATTTTTGAAAATGAAAAATTTTCTAGGAATTAGCAATTGATACAGAAAGAGAAATTCAATTTTCAACTATTTATTACATAATATATGTCCACCATTTCCAAGCAGTTAAATTTTGTTAATACTTAACGTGAAATGGGTAAAAATAGGTTCTAATGAAACATCTTTTTTTTGTTTACTTCATTATTCACTTTAAGTTAAGAAATCGAAAAGAAAAACTAGTTGTTTTTAGTACAAATTTCATCTTTTGATAACAATTACTTGTCTATCTTCGGGTATCTTTAGTCGTATATTCACAGCAGTAAATTAAAAAAACTCTTTCTATATTATCGTATCAAATTCAAAATATTTATGTTTGTCAGTAGTTAGTGAAAACAAGTACACTGATGTAAATGACAATACAATAGTTTGCGATGTTCCAAGAAAGATACATGAGCCTGCAAGGCATTATTGAAAATTTTTGTCTGATTTTTACTACTTACAGATGAATTAAATCATAACAGTGTTTTCGTGATTCATCTTTTGGATAATCGTTGTGTTATATAGCCAATTGTTTGGCATGGCTTGATCAAAACTAGTTTTTGTGCCATAAAAACATCTAACTGCCTACCACCACCACCATCAAATCCTGATATTCTTAATCTAGATAATTAAAATCTTTAAAAACGACGATTAAATTTTAAAAACGACTAAACTAAAGCAAAAATTAAAAAAACAATTAAACAAAAAAAAATTATATTTTTATATGCTAATAAGATTTATATTTATTATATAAATTTCATATTTATCATATAAAAGATATGAATGTGTGTTGACAGCTATAGGTAGTGCTTGCTAAACCATGAATATATATCGTTTTTAAAATGAAAGGAATACAGAACTTAATTCCGGTCTGACAATTAAGTGGAACTGAAAAATGAAGACCAAAGAATTTGGATTTAGCCAAATGCAATAGCGAGGAAAATGTTTACTTACAAACATGTATGCTCTACTTTCAATATATTTGGTAAAGTGAAAATATTTATTAAAAGAAATATCCATTAAAAGCAAAAATAATCTACTTCCCAGCAAAATAAAAAAAAAGAGTAAACCTACTCATAACACTCATAATGAAACTCATTTTCATGGGGAGTTTGGGATTAAATTTATGGATACAAAAGATATTTTAAAATTTTGCCTTTCAGTAATATATTTTCGATCAGTACCGTAAATAGAATTTAAATACAGCCTTTATTCATAACTTTGGAATCCATTAGAAAATGGAATAAGAAAATAAAAAGGAGTTCAAAGATTTAATTCCATTACATCCATTTCTTGCTTTTTATATCAAGAATGTTGTAAAGAATTTCCTTTATTTTTTATCTACCAGCATAATAATTGGCTGCACAAAAAAATCTTGATAAACATTGCATACACACACATACATATATATATGTGTGTGTATGTAATGTGTGTGTGCGTATGTGTAATGTGTGTGTGCAATATATATATTGTTTAATCTGCCATCAGGCAGACGAGCTTGGCCCACCATGGGGCTGTTGAGCCAACGAAGAAGAAGATATATTGTATAACATCAGCCACAGCTACTTTGTTGAGTGCAATTTTAAAAATCTATTTTTGGTAATTCCATAAAACACATAATGCTTGAAAAAGATTTGCCAATGGTTATTGTTTTGATAGCAGGCCTTTCTTTTTTATTCTTGAATAAGAATAAAAAAGAAAGACATTAAAAAGTATTGACTCTTGTATCTAAGTACAGTATTAGTACAGTTATATCTCCTAGTTTTTGATAAATAAATAACAAATGAAATACCTTCATGATATTTTAATATTTACTTTTTATTAGAACATGCTCCATTTCAAATTGTTATCGTTAATATTTAATTGAAACTTTAAAAACAATTTATTTAATGTTTCTTTCCAAAATGTTCAGATTTTCTTTTATAATATTCAGCATACAGTCAGCTTTTTTTAATAAATGCATCTTAAATTCCAGCAAAATTTTTAATCTCTCTTATATATATATATATTGATTTACCTTTAGAAAAGATTAAATCTCACATAGCCATTTTAAATAGGCTATTATACTGAGTAATCTACCATAATGATAGAATCAATTGTCAGATATGATATCGCAGCTCTAAATGGTAGTCTCATATCTTTATCGAAATGATTAATAGCAAATCACATAACACTACCTACTATAGTTGCTTAAATTTATTTATTTTTCCAAGATTTCAGGATGTTCTTATTTATTTTTCCAAGATTTATTTGAATAAGCATTTTGTTCTTGAAAGAAAGAAAGTCTAATTTAGAAAACAATGAACTTAATTTCATTCCGAGAATTTTTTGAAGATTTGAAAAGAAATTTAACCATATTACGTTAATAACGTTACAATACCGGTATAGTATCAAATTATGGAAATCCACATTTAAAAATCTAAATTAATTTTAATATCATGCATGTTTATTTGATACTATAACATTATGTGAAAAAAATTTAATGTATCTATTCAAAAAAAGATATTCAAAAGATATTAAGGGACTCTTTAATTTGATTCTGCATAAATAATAAGCTGCTGGAATATTCTTTCTTTTTTTTTTATTTATATACACAACTTTCTAATAAATTCTCATTTTGAAATTTTGAAAATTTTATCCCTCTATTCATTTAGAATTTTTTTTTTTTTTTTAATATTTTTTTTTTTTTCTTCGTATAAAGTTATTTCATCAGGGAAATTATAACTTTGATTTATATAATGAATAAATAATGATTGTTCATTTTTTTTTTTTTGTAATAATCATCTGTTCAAAATATAAAGAGTAAATGATGTATTCAAAAATTTTAAATGGATAACTACTAGTATGATTAATATGATTGATAAGTTTTGATTATATATAAATAACAAGCAACCGAATATGTCTCTGTTGAATAATTATTAATTTATTTTTATGACATATGACTTTCATTCATTTGTATTGGCTTCTTTTTTTTTCAAGCAAAGCTTTTCACATATTTCTATTGAATGCAAAGTTGTAACAAATGATAAGTACGAAGTTCTAGATTTAGTTTATTTCTTAAGTAGATACATAAAATTTATAATAATTTACTGGATAAAAAAGGGCCACACTATAAACTTTTAAGGTTTTTTTTCTACGAAAGCACTAATGAATTGTTTTGACTCAAGATAAAATCTCAAAAGTTAACAATCATATGATCTTAATATCAACTGA
The DNA here is from genome assembly GCA_021605095.1 of Caerostris extrusa. Taxonomy (NCBI): domain Eukaryota; kingdom Metazoa; phylum Arthropoda; class Arachnida; order Araneae; family Araneidae; genus Caerostris; species Caerostris extrusa. Next base: position 31,696 of record BPLR01015235.1, read on the forward strand.
TGATAAAAGATATGATTAACTGATAATCACATCTTATGATGCGATTATTTGTTAATCATATTTTGAAACGTAATCTGTAGATATGGTGAGGACACCTGTTCTATAGATATAATACAGTAATGTTCTGTACATGTAACAAATTTATACACTATATATATATAAACCTTAAATTTTGAAACTCCACATTTAAAAGTCTAAATCCACAAATCTAATCGCCAAATCTCCACATTTAAATTTGTACACTTGGCATATTTTGAACTAATGATATAATAGTTATTAAAAATCATTACCTTGAAATCTAAACAGTTAATTATAGGAGTAGAAATATAAAGTATTCTGAAATCAAAATTTTAAAACTTATTAAGATAGGATACAAAAAGGTCATAAAACAATGAAAAGGATACACTTTTCTACTAAGTATTTCTTAGAAACAAATTCCTTTCTAATGTACTACATATTTGCCATGTTTCAAAATTCTAATTTTCTAAATTCAATTTAATTTATTCCACATTTAAATTTGACTGATATTTTGAACTAATGATATAATAGTTATTAAAAATGATTTTGAAAATGATACATTTAATGTTTATCAATAGAAATATAAATACTGAAATTTATTTTAAAACTTATTAGAATATATACAAAAATGCAATCAAAACAATGAAAAATTCACTTTTTACCTATTTAAGTATAAAAAATTCTAATGTACTACATATTTAAAATATTTTATGAGAAAAATTTAATTTTTAAATTCAATTTATTTTATTCCAGTTTTAATAAGACTGATGAAACTTATGAAAATACTCATTTTAAAATGATAATTTCATGTTTATCAATACTCTACTAAATAATACTGATTTATTTCAGCAATAGCTTTAGAATATATAAAAAAAAATGCAATCAATTTCATTAAAAGTCGTTTTTTTTTTTAAACAAAAAAAATATTTTAAAATTTTTTTATGCGAATACATCTTGAGATGATTTAAAAATTTTTCTTGGAAGTGTAATAATCGAATGAGTTTTGAAAATACTCATAAAGGAATTGATATTTAAGAGGTTTAGTTATAAAATATGAACTCTGATTTTAATTATAGCATGTTCTTCAAAATTTTAAAGTTCTCAGTTTTTTAATTGCAAATTTTAAATAAAAAGACTGAAAAATATTTATAAGATTAATACCTTTGGTCTTTGTTAAGAGAAAAATTATTCTTTTGGTATAGATCTCTAGTAAAAAGATAAAGAATGACATTTCATTATTTTTTTAATATGCTGATTTTAAACAGGGTTGTTAAAATATTTTTTAATATAAGTTAGTTTTTAATAACTGCAAACTTTTAATTAAAAATGTGTAAAAGAACTGGAGAACTCAGAGCACTTAATAATAAGATAAAGAATGACATTTTTAGCTATTTCATTTGGATTTTATTTAATATACTGATTTTAAACAGGATTGTCAAAATATTTTTAAATGCAAGTTAGTTTTTACTCAATGCAAACTTTTAATTAAATATGTGTAAAAGAACTGTAAGAATACACAGCACTTTATAATTTTAATTAAAAAATGATTTTGATTTGATTCTTCTCATTCTTCGTGTTAATCCGGCTCATAAAAAATGGCTGATATTTAATCAAACTTTATTCATTCTCTGTCATTGAACTATCCCATATTCCCCATAGGTCGGCAGCTGTCTCCTGATTTCTCCCACACCAGTGAGTCATCGGATGCGGACGAAGTATCGCCGGGGAAGTCAGGGAGGGGTCCGGCCAAAGGCTCTGCGGCCTACGGCGAAGGAGTGCTGGCAACCGTCGGGGGCAAGGCCCGGCGGAAACGCACAGCTTTCACCAGCGAGCAGTTACTTGAACTGGAAAAGGAGTTCCATTCCAAGAAATATTTGTCGTTGACGGAGAGATCCCAGATTGCCCATTCGCTTCAACTGAGTGAGGTGCAAGTCAAAATATGGTTCCAGAACCGCCGAGCCAAATGGAAACGGGTTAAAGCAGGCATCACATCTGGGAGGATACCGACGAACCCGAATGCGCCGAAAATTGTCGTTCCCATTCCGGTTCATGTGAACCGAATGGCTATTCGAAGTCAACATCAACAGTTAGAGAAGTCTGCTACGAGATAGGCATCATTTTCGTGGAATGTGGAATTGATGGAAACATGTTAAAGCAGGCTTTGTAAGCAGTTGTGTTTACTTAAGACATTTCGCGTAGAATTATTAAAATCTTCAATCAAATCTAAATTCTGAATTGGTAAATATGAAATGAAATTTTGAAGAATCGGTATATGTTACTTAATTCTAAAATGAAATCTCATCTCACTTTTGAGGACTATTATATGTTATGCAATGACTTTACTTTAAGAAATGTCCCCCTTCTAATTCATTTTTTTTTTTAAATTTTGGATTAATTCTTCTAATTCATTTTTTAAAAGGATTAAAATGATATTATTTTAATTAAAATAATGCTTTATATTACTCACCGAATAAAAATTTCATATTCATTGTTTGTTTAGGATTTCATTTGAAAAGTTTTCTTAATTTTTAAAATTATCTAGTAAATTTTTAAATTCTATTGTATTTATTAAATTGTTTATTTATAGAAAACTTTTTACAACTCTTCACAATTTTTTTCTCTCTGATTTGCAATAGAAAAATTCAATAAATGACCAAACAAAACTTGCTGCAAAAAAGACGATTCTCGTCTTCTTCTTGGTTACTCCAAGTTCTTTTAATTGCTGTCTAATTATAATGGCATTTTAATTAAATATGCATTATAATTTTAAATTAATTATATTTAACTTTAATTCAGGATTTTAAGTTTTATTCAATCACGTTGTAAGTCGCTTATAGAATTTTATAGAAATAACTATAAAATAGTAGATTGATCCCTTATAAAGAATAGTTCACTAATCCTTAAGTTGATTCTTCTGTTGATCCTTAAGCTGATTTAATTAATTCCTCCTATTTGAAATGTAAAGAACACAAAACTGAACAAGAAAATTAATCCTTAAGTTGATTCTTCTGTTGATCCTTAAGCTGATTTAATTAATTCCTCCTATTTGAAATGTAAAGAACACAAAACTGAACAAGAAAATTAATCCTTAAGTTGATTCTTCTGTTGATCCTTAAGCTGATTTAATTAATTCCTCCTATTTGAAATGTAAAGAACACAAAACTGAACAAGAAAATTATAAAAATATTTATGCAAAATGGAAAAAAAATGTTTTGATTTCAATCTGCATCAATTTTAATTTACCTTCACTCTTTGTGCAGTTAATTTATTAATTTTCATCACGGTTATTAACTTAGTTCTATTTTTTACATTTAAAATAAATAGTAAATAATTTTTAACTTTTAACTATCTACAGAAATTATAACATTTCAAAGATAATTTAACCATGAACACGATTAATTAGCCATGAATGCTCTTAATTTAATTGATTCAACCATTTAATTAACCATGTACACGATTAATTCATTTAATAAAATATCTCAAATCTGTACTTAAGATTTTCTTAAGTTACGTAATTTTTAATTGATATTTTTGGAAAAAAATTCTATTTAAACAAATAAAAAGTTACATAATTGAAATTGTCATTGAAAGTGAAAAATTGGAAATTAGGAAGTACAAATAGTCCATTTCTAAAAATGAATGAATTTGTTAGAACAACGTATATTCAAAACTTTTATTAACTATTTCACAATACTAAAATAATTATTCTTCAAAGTTTATTTTCAGATTTTTTACATTCCATTTTATTGATACTAATAATTTTTATTGCTCATATGTTTTTTTTTTAATAATGTCTGAAAATATATATTAAGCAATGCAATGTAATCGGAATTATTTAGTTACGATTATATTTTGTTAATTTGAATGTGTATATACAGAGAAATAACTGAACAATCAGCAAAATATTATGTTTATCAGCAATGAATAAATCATTATGATTCTACAGTTATGATATTAATGGATTAATAAACATAGAAAAAATTTCTATAAAGCATGTTATATAAAAAGTATACTTCAAGCATTTTAAAGACTGTTTTCTTAAATATAAAGAACTATGTATATATACAGAAAATTAACTTAACCATCAGCAAAATATATGATTATCAGCGATGAATAAATCATTATGATTCTACATTATGACATTAATGGATTAACGAATATAGCAAAAAATGTCCATAAAAGCATGTTATATAAAAAGTATACTTCAATCAAGTTAAAGACTGTTTTCTGAAGTATAAAGAACTCAATATTGTGACTTTTAATTTGTTTGCATCTCAGGAATTTCTCTCAATATATGTAAACAGTGATATCATGCAAATTAAGTTCCACATTTATATAACTAGTCCATTACGAATCTCCAGTTTCGTAGACTTGAGACTTTTCAGTGCTTTAAAAAAGTCGATGTCATTACTTTTGAATTTGCGAATAAAACATTGTGTGTATATAATGCTACATATATGTGAATTTTGACTAATGTATAACTCAGAGTAAAAAATTATAACAAAGTGACAAAAATATTACTTAACGAACATTTATATTAACAGATGGTAATATTAAGTAATTGAAAAATTGAGTCTAAAAATGATTTACAGAGTAAAATGAATTTACTTTGTAGAAGAACTGATCTATAAGGTTACGAGAGTGAATTTATTACATAAGAAAATCAAAACTTGTACAACGAACTTTATTATTACAACCGATGTTTATTATTTGTGATAAGTTTTGAGTTTCATTGATTTGTATTTAAAGTGTTATTTCTTCTTTATTCTGTAATATTTTGTGAAAAATACAAAAGAATAAATCAGATTGCTACTGATTTGTTTTGTGGTCTTTTATAAATGAAGAATTTTACTGAACATTACGAAAGCATGTTCTACAGGATGTTCTCAGGAATATATTAATAAAATACATATATATATTAAAATTGCATATATTAATTTATTATTTATTAAAAAGATAAAAATGAGATGTTTTTAGAAACAAATTTAATCTGATAATATTTATTTATTTAATTTTATTCACAAATCCGTCATAATATTGATTTAATTATTGTACTAATTAACATAATATATAATTAAGCTGTAGTGGGAAATAAATTTAAAAATTGATTAATTGTATTCAATATAAATAAATTTGATCCTTTTATTAAATCTTAGCTATAACATAATTTATATTTTGAAATTGTATAAGAAAAACTGAATAAGTTACATAGCAACAACATGATAAGTTATAAGCAACAATAAGGATAATTAACAATAAGGATAATTAACTGAATAAGTTATAAGCAACAATAAGGATAATTAACTGAATAACTTATGTAACAACAACATGGATAGATTTTTTAAACAATTTCTCTGTTTCATTCTTCATTTGAAGTTGTTTTTAATCAGTTAAAACTCCTTAAAAAACGAAAGGCTGAAAATTTTTAATAAAGAAAATTAATTTTCAAATGTAATTAATAAGTAAATATTAAATGCCCTTAAAAATAAATTAGGCTGTAAATTGTGTACACTCATAAGAAATTAAATCATGCTTTAATGATAATAAAAGTAATAAAATATGGTATAATGTATTAATTTTTAAAATTCAATTCTTCATTAATAAATTGTTGTTTACAGTCAATTAAAGAAAACTCCTTGAAAAAACGAAGTCTACAAATTTCTCATGAAGAAAATTAATTTTTAAAATGGAATTAATAAGTAAATATTAAATGTTTAAAGACAAATTAGGCTTTAAATTTTATATACTAATAAGAAAATAAAACCATGCTTTAATGAGAATAAAAGTAATAAAATATAATGTAATAATTTTTTAAAATAATAATTTCTCCGTTTCATTCTTACTTTTTGAAATTGTTGTTTTCAATCGAAGAAAATTTGAAAAAACAAAAGGATAAAAATTTTTAATCAAGAAAATTTTAAGATGCAATTCATAAGTAAATATTAAAAAGCTTAAAAATAAATTAGACTTTAAGTTTTATACACTCATAAGAAATTAAATCATGCTTTAATGAGAATAAAAATAATAAAATATGGTATAATGAATTAATTTTTTAAAATTTAATTCTCCATTAAGTAATTTCTCTGTTTCATTCTTACTTTGAAATTGTTGTTTTCAATCAGTTAAAGAAAACTCCTTGAAAAAAACGAAAGGACAAACATCTCCAATGAAGAAAATTTAAAAATTTAATTAATAAGTAAATATTAAATGCTTAAAAATAAATTAGGCTTTAAATTTCGCACACTCATAAGAAAATAAAACCAAGCTTTAATGAGAATAAAAGTAATGATATAATGGATTAATTTTTAAAATTCAATTCTCCGTTAAATACTTTCATTCTTACATTGAAATTGGTGTTTTCAATCAATTAAAGAAAACTCCTTGAAAAAACAAAAAAAAAGGCTAAAAATTTCCAACGAAGAAAATTTTAAAATGTAATTATTAAGTAAATATTAAATGCCTAAAAATAAATTAGGTTTTAAATGTCGTACACTCATAAGAAAATAAAGCCATGCTTTAATGAGAATGAAAGCAATAACATATGGTATAATGGATTCATTTTTTAAGATACATTTCTCTACTTGTTTCATTCTTACTTTGAAATTATTGTTTTCAATCAGCTAAAGAAAACTCTTTGAAAAAATGAAAGGCTACAAATTTCCAATGAATGTAATTAATTTTAAAATGTAATTAATAAGTAAATATTAAATGCTTAAAAATAAATTAGGTTTTAAATGTCGTACACTCATAAGAAAATAAAGCCATGCTTTAATGAGAATGAAAGCAATAACATATGGTATAATGGATTCATTTTTTAAGATACATTTCTCTACTTGTTTCATTCTTACTTTGAAATTATTGTTTTCAATCAGCTAAAGAAAACTCTTTGAAAAAAATGAAAGGATACAAATTTTCAATGAATGTAATTAATTTTTAAAATGTAATTAATAAATAAATATTAAATGTTTAAAAATAAAGGCTTTCAATTTCGTGCAGTGATAAAGAAAATAAAACCATGCTTTAATGAGAATAAAAGTAATAATATATTGTATAATGAATTAATTTTTTAAAATTCAATACTCCATAGAATATAAATTCCAAGGTCTAAAACCAAAATTATTATAATTCTTGAAAAACAGTCAAATGTGCCTTATAGAATTTGCTGTCTTATTTGTAGTAATATTGTATCAAAAAATATATTCAAATGGCACTCCTTATTAAAAAAAAAGGATTAAAAAGTTGTTCAATTGCCTAGTCTGAGATCGTTTCAAAATAGTTTTATACTAAAAAAGGTTAATTAATTAGTTTCAGGACGGAATTGCTTTCCGTAATCATTCTCCATCACGCATTGTCTCCATCTTATCTTGCAGAGTCCTTTTTTGCAGTTTCTAAATTGAAATCCAGTGTCAAAGGGGCGGATCAAGTTAGCCGAAAGGCTATCCATCTCGCCACTTGATAAGGGCTAATGCATGGGCTTATTAAGTATGATTATCAGATCAGTGAGTAGAATTTATTTTTATGGGATAGGTTTTCATTTTTCTAATATTAATTAGCGCATTCAGTTCATTTAAAGAGAAAAATCACCACACTAGGAAAGCTCTGCACACATATTCAACAGTAACCGAACTTTTACATTATTTCAATAGTTTGAAAAAGATTCAATCCACTTATTATGAAGAAATTGCAACTTGAAACTCGATTGCATGTAAAGTTATGAATAGATCACTAAATGGCAATAGATAAACATTATCATTTTCATACCTCATAAAGCTTTGCCCATTGCTGCTAGGCATATATATGTGATAGGATGATACAATTTGAAGGCATGTAAAAGTAGTGTAAAGGAGAAATATATAAATATATATAGAGAGAAATATAAATATATATTGTGCAATTAAGATAGCATTAATCTTTTGAAGTATCAAAAACAATTAGCATTACTTCTATTATTATATATTTTTTTAAGTAAGCATTGAGATTTTCTGTTTCAATGGAAAATAAGTATACAATTTTTATAGTTTAATTTATTTACACAAGGGAAATGCATTTGTTTTTCATATCAAATAAATGTTTCACACTTGTATTAAAGCCTCATATTCAAATAAAGATATACTGTGCTTTATTAAGAGCAATGAAGTGCATTTTCCGTTATTTCCTTTTGAATTTACTAATATACTTTATGAAAAGCAAACTATTCTAATGCCTGATAGGATTCATAAATTTTTAAAATAAATAAGAATATGCTTAGTCGATACATACTTCTCACAATACATACTATATAAAGAATAATAACAAATTATTGAAAACCTAGTAGCATACAAAAAGATTGCAATCCTGGTAGAATACCAAGAAACCTATTAGCATACAGAAAGATTAAAGTTATTAATGAAAAGAATGTTATAAAGGATTCTTTTCATTAATAACTTTAAATATAATATTAATAAATCCAACTAAAAGTGTATGAATGAATTTACATGTATATTGATGAAATAAACACAAGGAACATTTCAATACTAATTTCAAATTTTCTAGCTTCCCCTTGTTTTATTAATAAAATATTGAAAACAAAAACGTATTAAAACATAAATTTAGATTCTACACAAACGTAAGCAGTCTGTATCACTACAAAACGAAGAAGAAAATCAATTTATCTGCAGCTTAAAAAACTACTTAGTGTAAATAAAACTGATGAAACTAAATATCAGCAACTTTACTTGAGAAATTTGATATGATATCATTAATGAAAAGAAAACTTTTATATCGTTTAATGTTTTAATGTATATTTTAGATTTATCGTTAAGATGCTATTTCAATAAATTAATCTGAAAGCACTCTTTTAAAGCGCATAGTAATTATGAAAAATATTATTTATTTATATCTCACAGCTTTAAAACCCTATTTTAAAAAGCTATGCTAATCTGTAGATAGAGAATTTATGTATTTCAAAAGTGTCATGACATTGGCCCTTTATTTAACTCATTTAGAAATATAAAAAAGACTCATTAAGACTCATGCCCTTTATTTAATTCATTAAACATTTATCAACGCATTAATTTAAAATACATAATTAATTAAATACACTTAATTTTTCAAAAAGTAAAGCAACAATCATCGATTGAAAATTAATAATATCAGCTTTAGGATAAGACCATTGCACCATGCAGTGGACAGAAAGAGATGACGGACATTATATTCGCATATGTCACTGAAAACATATAGGAAAAATAAAAGAAAAGAATTCTACATCAAGAAAATGGTGGCCACTTACAAAAATTAGAATGTTTTCAATCTTTCATTAAACAGCATACTAATTTTGAAAAAAATAAATATTTATCTATATAACACAGCTTTAAAAGCCTATTTTAAAAAGTTATGTTAATCTGTAGATAGAGAGAGAATTTATATATTCCAAAAGTGTCATAACGCTGGTCCTTTATTCAACTCATTTAGGAATATTAAACAACTCATCCTTTACTTAACTCGCTAAACATTTATCAGAGCATTATTTTAAAATTTATAATTGATTAATTACGCTTAATTTTTCAAAAGGTCATGCAACAATCATTGATTGAAAACTAATAATATTAGATTATAAGATAACGACCATTCATGCAGTGTTCAAACACAGAGGATGGACATTATTTTCGTATATACCAATGGAAATATATATGAAAACAAATGATAATTGTGTATCAAGAAAAGGATGGCCACTTACAAAAATTAGATCCTTTTCAATCTAAGATCTGAAAATATTCTTTAAAGCGCACAGTAATTTTGAAAAAAATTATTTATTCATACCTCACAGCTTTAAAAACGTCTTTTAAAAAGTTATGGTAATTTATAGATAGAGAATTTATGTATTTCAAAAGTTCCATGACATTGGCCCTTTATTCAACTCATTTAGGAATATAAAGCAACTCATTAAGGCAGTGATTGCTTCTGTATTGTTCGTGCACCAGATTTAATAATTACCCAAAAGATTTAGCACCTTTTTTTTTACCAGAAAGGGGGAAATGTCACATGCTCGGTCTGAAAGAAAGAAAGAAATATTTCAGTTAATTGCTTTCGAGGAGGAACGTGTGCTGCCTCGGATTCCGTTTTAAAGACTGCTTATGGGAAATTGCCTTCTTTCAAGATAGCCGAGCTGTGATGAAGGAGGCGTTCATCCATCAGTGGTGAGGGTTGGTCAAATCAGGTGAGAAAAGATTTTTCGCCATTCAACCTTTGACCCCATCAAGTAATGAAGCTGACCCCATCGCTTCAGAGTGGGATGTTAAATCATAAATCATAAGGCTTTTTAGCAAAGATGAAACGCTAATTGATTCTCGCAGTTCTGTATGATCCAGTCTTCATTCAGCTACCTTGACCGTCTTTTTGTTTGAGGTGCTATTTTATTCGATGGATTTTTTCACACTCTTTACACGTTTGTTGTGCACGGGGGTAGTGCCAGGTATTCGTGGATCCCGAGTATTTTTCTTCACACCTTGAAAATCTCTTTTTGTGTTGAGTGGTCCCTTTGTGGCGGTCTTAAGAACTGCTGAAAGGAATAGGTACCTACGCGTTGGGGGGGAACCGTTTTGCAGCAAAACAAAAAAGAAGAAAAATGGCTGGAATAGGATACACAAAAGATTGTTTTTTTTTTTTTTTTACCACCTTTTGTGCTTTCAATTACACGTGGGTGTGAAACATAGTCTCCGTTTTCTAATACGCTGATAAAAAAGATCGTTGCACGAATTAAATTAAAAAGATTAATTATCGATGGATCATAGGACTAAATGGCATTTTGCCCTTTGTCAGAAAAAAAAAAAATGTACTTTGTGTCTTTTATTCCATTCTTAGTTTCGAAAACTGAAATTTTAAATTCACAAACAAACTACTTAAAAAAAAAAAAAAAAAAATGAGAAGATTGTTTGAAAATATAGGTTGAATTACTGTGAAAGTATTCTGTTGGAAACTTGCTCTTCAAGCTCACAACATGTTTTGAATAAATCTAGTTGCTCTTCTTTTAAATAATAATTAATCCATAGTTCGACTCCTGTCAGAACTGAACTACTAATTTTTATTACGATCTATTTGTCATTTATAACATCTCTTAGCTTATTTTAGTTTGCCGCTCTACAATCATCTTTTGCACACTTTAGACTAATTAGGCTAAGGCCTACAGTTTAACATAGATTTCAAATCACTAACAAATATCCATACCCGGCCAGAATTCGAACGTCAAGCCTGTGGTACAACGACCAGGGAGCTAACAAATTGGCCATTAGGCTCATAATATCTCTTAGGATTTTATTGATGAATTAAAAGCTATTTTTTTGAAAAAAAACTTGAAAGAAATTTTTTTTTAATTATTCGTTCAAAACACCTTTACTTTTTTATAAGAAAAAAATAGATCAAAAACTCTTGTTAAAAATATCTAAAAGTGTGTTAAAAGACGGAATTAATTAATAAGAAACATGTAATAATAAGTGAGAATTGTTAGGTAATTTTTGTATAAAATCTGAAGATTGAATAAGATTTTAAGCTTGCGATTATTAATACTATCAATCGATCACTAATAATATCAATCAGTTTATAATCTGTTAAGAAATTTCTTCGAAATATCTTTGTAGTTATTTTCTTGCCTACCTATCATATTTTAAATCTACAGAATTCACCACTAAAAAAACAGCAAAACATTTGTTACTAGTATAATAAATATGTCACAAAATTTATTAATTTCATTTATATTTAAAAAAATTAACCATAATATTCAATTGTTAAACAAATTTTAAATCCACGATAAACTAACTCAATTATTTTTTATTTTCCTAAATCTGTTTAACTTTTGAAGAAGAAATTACATTTCTTTAATTTATCCTTTTGTGTCCTCATAAGAATATTTTGGCAGATAAGCCAGGGGCACACTGAGCCAAATAAACTAGGATTGGACATCTAAATATAAAGCATTGCCAAGGGGGATCTTGTATATTATCAAGTTCAGATTAATTATTCACCTTAATTACTATCAAACACCAGTACATCTAAATCAATTATTTCATTAAGCAAATATATATTTAATGTAGAAACAGCAGCCTAGTGTAACTTTATTTTTTATTTTAAAATCTTACACTTAAGCCACGTTTTCGCCAAACAAACATCCAAACTAAATTGAATATTATACTCAAATTTTTATTAATGTTACATTACAATTTTTTTCCTTCTAATTAATTTAATAAACATGAAATCAATTTAATACATTTCTATTAAAAAATTTGATAAACATATATTTTTAAAGAAATTTAGGTAAAAAAAAAATTAATGTTTACTCTCCTAAAATAATATTCACTCTAAAAAATTCAAAAAATTTAAGGACAACTACATTAAAGGACTGTACTACTTATGCTTGCCTTAGTAAAAATATAATGTATTAAAAATAGAATATATCTTATTACTGAAATAAATTTTAAAAAATTCACACCTACAAGAAGTCGTCTGGCCACAACAAAGCGCTACACTTGTCGTCTCGTTACCGTACGCAGCTGCTGAGAGCTGTTACCCGCTGACTGGTTTCAATCTCTTTTCGCCTGCAGGACGATATATCGCTCATCCATTGATATTGTTTTCCTTGGCTGACCACTGCCAACCTTTCTTACAGCTGTACCAATGGTTTGGAAATTTTTCTAGGTCCTGAAAAGGCACTTTTTGCGATTTGAAACATTTTGCTACGATTGTCACTCTATGCCCCTCCTCAAGATTGCCGATTATTCTACCACATGTAAAGTAGTCCAGATATTTATGGATAATTCACAACGGAAGAACATTCCACCCTAGAGATTTATTATGCCCATCCCCGTTACAGACACATAGTTTTCGGTTGAGTTTCCATCGCCAATTTTCGACCCAGCATACTTGGTTTAACAACCCAATGCACTTGTCACCAAGCCCCTTCAAAGCACAAAAAATATTTACAGTGTAGTGTTATGTTTACATATATAAACAATGTCGCATTGTATAAACAGATATTTGCGATGTAATGTTATGTATACAAATATAAACAATGTAACAGTGTATAAACATATATTTGCAATGTAGTGTTACGTATACAAATATAAACAATGTAGTATTGTATAAACATATATTTGCAACGTAGCGTTATATATACATATGTTTATATAGTTTATTATGAGTGGGGCCCCATTAATTAAAGGGGTTCCAACCAATGCCCAATACATTATCTTAAAAGGGAAATTATTGCCTTCTTTTCACTGTAATTATTTATTCAAACGTGCTCCAAAACATTCTCAAGCCCAAACTTCCTCGTTTAAAGCTATCGCTTACAAAAACATAGAAAATCCCTTGCGGACAGCTACAGTTAAACTTCGATCCATGGTTGACTTTTTTTCCCTTCCCGAACTACTTGGAACTCACCCCCAGCAGCAGCAACCCCCTTCCGTTTTTAAGCCCTACACATCGCGGAGGGGGAAAGATAATGGGAAATGTGTGACAGGGGACAGAGAGGAAGGTGCGGAGTCTCCCAGGTGTTAGTCGATATGAATATAAAATAATGACACGATGCCATTCTATGCAAAGTGTGTCCCTTTTCAAAAGGCAGATTCTTCTTTAGCGAGAGGAATTCCACGTGCCAATATTCAATTTCTGAGCGTAGAGAGAGGGGCGTAATTAATTCCAGTTTGTATGATAATCATCATAATCCCGGTAACATGCACCAAAAGAAAGCAGGGAGTCGGTGACATTTTCCGTCCCTGCGGATGTGACAGCTTCCCCAATACTCACCCCTTTCCCTCCCCTCTTTCCAAAGTGCCTTTTGGGAGTGCGGGTTGTATCAATCGGAATTCAAAACGATCGCCAAACAGCGCCAAGCTTTTAATTTTCAATATCCGTTGGAAAATACTACTGTGTTCAAAAGTAAGACCAATTTTCAATAACGTTGGAAAATACTACTGTGTCCAAAAAGTATGACCAAAATATCCGTTGGAAAATACTACTGTGTCCAAAAAGTATGACCAATTTTCAATAAAGTATGCCAAAAAGTAAGACCATTTTCAATATCCGTTGGAAAATACTGCTATGTCCAAAAGTATGACCAATTTTCAATATACATTGGAAAATACTACTGTGTCCAAAAAGTATGACCAATTTTCAATATCCGTTGGAAAATACTACTGCGTCCAAAAGTATGACCAATTTTCAATATCCGTTGGAAAATACTACTGTCTCCAAAAAGTAAGATCAATTTTCAATATCCGTTGGAAAATACTATTCTGTCCAAAAGAAAGACCGATTTTCAATTTAAAATAAATTAAATTAAATTAATTCCCGGGGCTTATGGAATTGCAATTTTATTTATTATTATTTTTTTTTAGATTGCTGGCACTGTCCTTGACATCTGTCTGAAATTGACGTCAAAATATTCATTAGTGTTTGAGTTACGCTTGGCTTTGTGAGACGTTAAAATTGATTTCGGCGATTTTTGAGTAACTTTTAATTTTCAATATAAGTTGGAAAATACTACTGTGTCCAAAAAGTAAGACCTATTTTTAATTTAAAATAAATTGGATTAAGTTAATTCCTGGGATCTTATGGAATTTCAATTTTTTTTTTTTTTTTTCTTTTAGATTGCTGGCACTGTCCTTGACAATTTGACTTCAAAATATTCGTTAGTGTTTGAGTTACGCTTGGCTTTGTGAGACGCTAAAACTGATTCCGGCGATTTTTGAAATGTCTGAATTAATTGAGCAAAGAACTTTCATTAAATTTTGTTTGCGGAAACGTGTAGAATGTTGCAGAAGGCATTCGGTGAGCATTCCCATATCGGAAAGAAATGTTTCGAAGTAGTATGATTTTAAGCAAATGGTGGTGGAAAATGAATGAAATGAAGTTCGTATGCAGTATTTCATAAGTCCTGTGCATAGAGCCTATTACCTACTGTGATTTTAGCACAATATAAAGACACAAATTGGCAATCAAAATATTTTTCTTATAGATTTCTTAAAATATTACTCTTTATAATTAATGAACTTTTTAATTTTCAATATCCATTGGAAAACATATGCTTATGCTTATCTTTTGTTTTCGAAGTTAATGGTGGTGGAAAATGAATGGAATGAAACTCGTATGCAGTATTTCATAAGTTATGTCCATAGAGGCTATTACCTACTGTGATTTTAGCACAATATAAAGACAAAAATTGCCAATCAAAATACAAAGATTTCTTAGTTTATTAATCTTTATAATTAATAAAACATAAATAAAACCAAATGATGTCTAAATTTTTATGAGGACCGTCTGTTTGTGACGGTTGCTCTGAAAACATATTTTATTTATTATTATTTCTGTTTTCGAACAGAAATAATAATGAATAAAAAACAGAATGAACATAATGAAACAGAATCTTCTTCCAGTTAAACAACACAAATATTCTTAATAAATTTAAAAATTTTGTAAAAAATGATGCAGATTGTGTCTAAAAATCATTTTATCTTATAAGATTCTTTATTGCGGCCCCAAAATTTGTTGCACATTTTTAACTGTAATTTTCTATTTTGTCATTTTCAAAATTGAAGAGTTCAATAATTTCATATTAGTATATTTTTCACATTTTCTTAATGGAATAAACCAAGCATATAAATAAACGTTTTCTTAATTAGAATTAATTAAGAAAATGGAGGGAAGGCGATGTTATGAATGGAAGGGACGGGGGGGGGGGTATCTATATAAGGGAATAGTAGGTAAGTTATCTATATAATAATATTTATAACAAATAAAAAGTTATTTAATCTATCTTACTAAAAAGAAGATAAAGATCGCTGTCCAATTTTTAATTGAATTTTGTGCCATGTTGTTACGCATTGTGTTGTAATTTACTATGTTTTTTTACCATACCACGTTGTTATGTTGCTTTGTACCATGTTGTACCCATTTATTATGCAATCCGTAACAAATCGAAAAGTTCTTGTTTTTATATAATAAGGATTATAATAATATATTTTTATTAAAAAATAGGGAAAGATATAACAAATCACGAAATAAGTTAAACGCTGTTAGTCTATAAAATAAAAGTAAAATTTAGAAGTCATTTCAGATTTAAAATTTTCATTAGTTATTTAATCAATTTTCCTAAAACTGTAATAAGATCGCTGCATAATTTTTAGTTGAATTTTTGTACCAAAATTCATAAAATTCCGTTACGTAATTCGTAACAAATCGAAAAGTTCTTGCTTTATATATTAAAGATTATAATAATATACATTAAAACACAGACAAAGATATAACAAATCCCGAAATAGGTTGACTCTTTTTATAATGCACATACGAGTCTATAGGAAATAAAAAAGAACTAGAATTTAGAAGTAATTTCAGATTTAAAATTTTTCATTACATCCTTTATTCATTACAATCTTTTCATTGAAAGCTGTAGATTCGTATCCTTAACAAAATAATGGTTTTCGAATAGTGAAAATAAATCAAATGACACCAATCAATAAATTGATCTCTGCTTTTTATAATCGAATAAGTTAAATGTCTATAAGTACAGCAAAGGTGCAGGATCTACTGAATCTCACCTGATTTTTTTCCATAAAATTCCTTATGAAAAAATTTTATGAATTTTAAGAATTTTGTACCAAAATTCATAAAATAGTGTACATAATGTACTTTATAATACTTTTATCATGCACATAAGAAACCTATAGAGAAAAAAAAGGGAAAATTTAGAAGTAATTACAGATTTAAAAATTTTTCATTAGGTCCTTTATTCATTACAATCTTTTCAATGAAAACTGTAGATTCGTATCCTTAACAAAATAATGGTTTTCAAACAAACCAAATAGCACCTTTAAGAGTTAACAAATTGATTTCTGCTTTTTATAATGGAATAAGTTAAATGCCCATAAGTAGAGCAAAGGTGGCGGATCTACTTAATCACTCCTGATTACTTCCGTAAAATTCCGTAGCAGGCGGGATTAATAAGAGACTCTTGAAAATGAAGTAGGGCGTGTCCCGACCCAAACTTATTCATTTGTGAACGCCCTCCTTATTATCAGAGGGAAACCTCTCTGTTTCTTTTCTTTAGAAACTTCCAGTCGTTAATGAAATGTCGCTTTTTTCTATTACGAGATCCTTTGAGATTGCTTAGATACACAGGCAGAAAATTGATCTTTGGTAAATATATTTTTTTAAATAGATATGCTTTAAAACAATATTATTCTTTGAAAGATAAATTTTTAATCCTTAACTATTATGGAGTTAAAAAATGGGGGTTTTTATCTATGGAAAGCAAATAGTGCTTGTATTCGGTTGACTTTTTATTGGAAATCATTGTTTATTTTTATATATAAAATGTTCTGAATTCAAAAAAATAGATGTAGAACTTTTTATTGTTTTAATAATTATAAAAAAATAAACCACCTTACTGTATTGAACTTTTATGGTATTAATATATGAAGCATTATATTAATCATAATCAAAAATTAATAAATGACTATAGTATATAGTATTTCTATTTTTCTTTGACGCAACAGCCCTATGGTGAGTCAAGGCCGTCTGCCAAATGGCAGATTTTGAGACAGGAGATGGTTTCTTTTTGTAGGGTAAGGTTGTCAGCTCAACGCTCTACAGTCATATAAGACCTGCACCTACTGTTTAAAGTGGATTCCAAACCACAACAAATATCTATGGTCACACTGGGACAACATCTAGACCAAGTCCAAGAACCCATGTGGTCTCATGGAAGGAAGGAAAGAGGGAGCAGTTTCTGCTGTAATGGAGCACCCTTAGGTAGAAGTCTGACTTTGCTCCGTGACGCTGCCATTTTAGGGGGTGGGGTTGTCAGCCCTATGCCCTACAGTCATATTAGACCAGGACCTACGGCTTAAAGTGGATTCCGAACCACTGCAAACATCCATGGTTCCGTCGAAACTTGAACCCTATGGCACCAATCGCCAGAGAGCTAACCACTCGGCCATCAGGCACTAAACCTGAGTGACTAGCTGGCCCTAATCAGGGCATACTTAATTACTATTAATTGAAATTTAATTAATTAGTGTTTAGTGATGAGAAAATGAGATTTATTTACCACTAATCCAACATTCCTGTATTTTTGTAGTTAGATTTTTATGCAATTAACTAATTCAACTAATAAATATTATTGAAACTCATAACTTTCCAATAAATAACCGAGATTTCGATCAATAAAGCATTATTTAATTTGAGCTCTAGCACGGAGACTTTCTCTAAAAAGAATTTTTAAATAATGCAAGACTTTTAAAATTTAATCTGATTTATCTTAATTCTAACAATGAGAAATATTATTTTTAACATTATGTATATTGATCATTTTAACCAAAACAAGTAATATAAAAAAAAATTTTTTTAAGTCAATTCCTACTTTTTTTCAATATATTGCAGAAAGTCCTTTATAAATAATTTTCATTCGTTTTTTTTAAGTTTATCTGGCGCCATCTATTGGTAGAGACATGCAACTTAAATCTAAAAAAACTAAAATTAACTAATTAAATTTAATTAATTAATTAATATTTGAAAAAACTGCATTAACATCAAATGTCATCCAATAGAAGTTCAAATACATTTTTTTAAACTTGAGTGGATGAATAACAAGTGTTTTATTAACGATTGAAAATTTGAACAAGATATATATAAGGAGAGTGTGAGTTAATAGAAGGAATTGAAAAATAATGAAATTCGTTATTAATTTTTTAATGAAGATGTGAATTTTGAAGAATTTTTACCTATTATTATTTTAGAGAGATAAAATAAAAAATCGTAAAATAAAAGCATATAATGTAGCAGTAATGTATTTAATTAATTAGTGTTTAATGATGAGAAAAATAAGATTTATTTGAACCTAATCAAACATTCCTGTATTTTCTGTAGTTAACTAATTCGGCTGATAAATATTATTTAAACTCATAACTTTCCAATGGAGCCTGATGGCCGAGTGACTAGCGCTAGGTGCCACAGGTTTCAGATTCGTGTCCCGGCGGTGCCATGGATGTGTGTAGCTGTTCGGAATGCACTTTAAACTGTAGGTCTCGGTTTAATATGACTGCAGAGTGTCGGGCTGATTGCTCTACCCCCTAAAAAGAAAAACATGCCCTGTCTCGAAATCTGCCAACAGGCAAGCGGCCTTGGCTCACCATGGAGCTGTTACGCCACTGGTGATGATTATGATAACTTTCCAATAAACAAGTAATATATATAAAAAAAAATTTAAAGTCAATTCCTTCTTTTTTTCCCCTATATTGCAGAAAGTCCTTTATAAATAATTTTCATTCATTTTTTTAAGTTTATCTGGCGCCATCTATTGGTAGATATATGTAACTTAAACCTAAAAAAAAAAAACTAAAATTAATTAATTAAATTTAATTACTGAAATAATATTTCAAAAAATTTTATTAATATCAAGTGTCATCCACTATAAGTTCAAAAAAATGTATTTGAACTTGAGTGGATGAATAAAAAAGTATTTCATTAACGATTAAAAATTTGAACAATATATATATAGGGAGAGTGTGAGCTAATAGAAGGAATTGAATAACAGCTTTTTCTAAAGAATATTTAAATAATACAAGAGTTTTAAAATTTAATCTGATTTATCTTCATTCTAACAATCAGAAATATTATTTTTAACATGATGTATATTTATCATTTTAAACAAAAAATAATCTAATTCGTTATTTTCTTTTAAGCAAGATTTTTGTTTTTGAAGAATTTTTACCTATTATTATTCTTAGAGAGATAAAATAAAGAAATAAAAAAAAATTGTAAAATAAAAACATATAATATGCCAGTTCAAATAATTATCTAATTAAATAATCATTAGAACTGATACATTATTATATAATTATTTAATAATTATTTAAAAAGTTTAACCTTATCTTATTAACTTTTTTCATATAAAACAAACAAGTGGCTTGAAAAAGCAATCCCCCTCTTTTGTCGCCAAAACGGCGATGAAGTCGCCAATTCCAGCAACTCGGCTTCTGTTGAGTGACTTGGGGGTATCGAAGATGGGTAATAATTGGAGCGGTCTTTGTGACGGCTGTAATTTCTTCCTCATTTCTATCATCCGCTTATTAAATCAAACATCCCATCCTCCAAAACTTTTCATCATTTCTAATATTGGATGCGTTTATCCATTCAACGCCGCCCGCTGCTACTCTGTTCGCTCTTTGAGTTTTTTCTTGCAGTTTTTTTTTTTTTTTTTCTCCTTTGATAGATTTATTTTAATTTTCTATTGCTTTATGGCTAAATGTTATGAGGGTTTTCGATAAAAATTGAATTTTCAGCAGGTTAAGAACTCATACTAAAAGCCTCGGAAACGTTGTTTAATATAATTATGTTCGCATGAGGTTTGGGATAAAAATTTCTTGCCATGTTTTAGAGAAATACTCATTTCTGCACTTTTTTTGTCATTTTCAGTATTGTTTTTTGACTCTGTAGTTTTATATCAATAAATCTTAATGCACTTAGTAAGATTGCTGTATTTTATTTTATTTTCTTAAGACTTCTTTATTTGAAAATATTCAATAAAGATAGAATTTTAGTATACATTTCATAGACTTTCTTTGATGTTTTTTTTTTTTTTTTCCTTTTTTTTTTCTTTTATGTAATAGTATGGAATGCATACATATAATGATTCAAACAACATATATAGATATATATATATAGTAAAGATTAAAATAAATCTTTTACATAGCAATTTATTATTATTCAAATGCTAATAAATAGATAGGAAAAAATATTTATTTATCTTTTCAATTTTAATTATACTAGAAATTTAACGCAAACGGTCTTGGCCCACCATGGGAATGTTGCGCCACTGATGATGATGAGAATTTACTATAATTTAATTAAAATCATTTTTCTTTTGGTGAATAGAACCTTTCTTCAATTATATTGTCAATAGAATAAATATAATAAATAGATAAGGAAAAATTATTTATATATCTTTTCAATTTTAACTATACTAGAAATTTAATGCAGACGGCCTTGGCCCACCATGGGGCTGTTGCACCACTGATGAGGATGAGGATGAGAATTTACTATAATTTAATTAAAAATTATTTTTCTTTTGGTAAATAGAGTTTTTCTCCAATTATATTGTCAATAGAATAAATATAATAAATTGATATGGAAAAATTATTTATTTTTTCTTTTCAATTTTAACAATACTAGAAATTTAATGCAAACGGTCTTGGCTCACCATGGGAATGTTGCGCCACTGATGAGGATGATGATGAGAATTTATTGTAAATTAATTAAAATTATGTTTATTTTGGTAAATAGAGTTTTTCTTCACTAACATTGTCAATTACATTTCTGTAATTAATAACAGTGCTATCATTTTCCCTTTATTTGTGAAACACAATAATGCATTATATAAAATGGATGTCATTTTGAAGTGGATTAATAACGTGACAAATTGGTTTTTTAAAATAAATTAAAAAGTGAAAGAAATATATTTCCATTCATTTTTTTTTCTTAAAGGTCCCATATACAGAGCGTCCGTTAGCTCTATGGACGAAATAAGAGATGTAGTAATATCTATCAAGACGAACACTATTTGCAATGGAACCTAGGACCGCATTACATTCAGAATTTCAAAAAAAAGCGTTAAGTTAATGTTGAACTTTCAAGTGTAGAAAAAAGGAATTTATGAAATTAATACCACGTAAAAATTGGTGCCATCACCAGGATTTCAGAAAATTCGTTGATTGTAATCGTTACGATATACATACAAATTGGTGCCGGGACCATCAGATACATCCTTCCAAGGGACACACCTAAAATATAACACCACGACACAAGAATAATATAATAATTATATAGAATTTTACTTTAATACAAAATATATTTATAAATGCATATTGTCACTCCTATCGATACAACAGGGAAGTTACACCTAAAATTCCTCCCGGGAGGCACTGCCCTCCACTTATCACCCGTCGATGGGATATACGCATTGTACATCAGTAGAAGAGGCCCAGTGAGGTTCAACCAAACGAAATGCATATTTTTGTAATACATACAGCTAACGGGAAAGATACAAATTCGAATCCAGTACCTAAGTAATTTGCAGCCACTGTTTTCAGATTTTTGATAGAGATTGAGACAGCGTGTATGAAAGTCTCGCATCTACAGTTGGCCTGTATGGTAGGAGTTTCATAGTTTCCTCGCATGCGAGTCCCTGTATGAAACAAATTAGACCTTTCCTCCATCTTTCCAGGCAATGTAAAATTTGAAAGAAAACTTCATGTGGTCCACATAATATGTTACATTTTACCACTTCCAGAAACAGAAATCATATTTTTAAGCGTATTTATTTCAAAGATGGGAAAGCAAACATTTTAGGAATGGGCAATGCGGAATTTTGGAATGGACAGCTGAAAGAAAGCTGTATGCTGTCCACTTACGTTACATTTATTACGTTACTTATTATTATGTTACGTTATTTTTACGGTACATTTTACCACTTCCTACAGAAATCATATTAAATCATATTTTTAAGCGTATTTATTTCAAAGATGGGAAAGCAAACATTTTAGAATGGCAATGCGGAATTTTGGAATGGACAGCTGAAAGAAAGCTGTATGCTGTCCACTTACGTTACTTATTATTATGTTACGTTATTTTTACGGTACATTTTACCACTTCCTACAGAAATCATATGAAATCATATTTTTAAGCATATTTATTTCAAAGATGGGAAAGCAAACATTTTAGGAATGGGCAATGCGGAATTTTTGGAATGGACAGCTGAAAAAAGCTACATGCGGTCCACTTAACGCGTTACATTGTACCACTTCTTACAGAAATCATATTTTTAAACATGTTTATTTCAGAGATGGAAAAGTAAACATTTTCGGAATGTGTAACATGAAACTTTTTGAATGGACAGCTAAAAGGAAAGCTACATGCGGTCCACTTAATACGTTACATTTTTACCACTTCCTACAGAAATCATATGAAATCATATTTTTAAGCATATTTATTTCAGACATGAAAAGTAAGCACTTTTGGTAAACATTTAAAAGTAAACATTTTGGAACGGACAACTTCAAATTTCCAAACACAATCTCATCGGATTAACATACGGAAGTGGTGTTCATCATAAAAATTTCAATAATGCGAGAAATTTCCGTCCTTCTTCCTGTTTTCAGGTTCCCTAAAACGTGTCGTTACATGTTATTATTATACATGTCATTGCATGTTATTATTATACATGTCGTTGCATGTTATTAAACTTTCAGCTTTTTAACCTCATTTCCAGAATCCAATGGATGTTGTCTAGCATATACTACATCAGGGAATTTACTACTACAAATTACATTTAGATAGGGTAGGTTTAGTTTGATTTTATTTTTGTTGCAATTCAATTCTTTGAATATGTCCTTTACAGCTATTTTTCATTTACATATAAAATAAGTTTTTATTTATTTTGCAAAAACAATGTTTCAATAAAAAAATTTTTTTTCAAAAAAACCAGATAGGTTTAGTGTAAAAAAAAAAAAAATACTTTACGAAACTTTTTCAACCTTTTCAGATATTTCTTACCCGCTCAATCGATTTCTACTTGAAGACCCTCTGCAATATCTAATTTCCCAAACGAAGTGACCCATGGCTAAGGAGCATGTGGAGAGGCAATTTGAACCCTTTCCCCTCTCAAAACGGTGGTGCTCTGGGAAGATGACCATTAGGAGGGGTGGAAATGTGTGAGTGATTACATTTGTCGCAATGAGTACCACCCACACATTCTTTATCTCTAAATGTCCTTGCATCCACCTCTCCGACATAATCAGCTGCGACTAGCTTTAGTGAGGGTTGGAGGATATCTATTGAGTGCAGAAGATTTCGGTTATTGGTGAAAAGATTACACTAGTGATGTCAAAATGTATCTAATTCTGAAGAGACAAATAAAGACTATCCGTGTTTCACAAAGAAATTAAACTGTAAAGTACATAAAATCTATTGTAATTGAATAGACTATTCGTTTTTTTTTCTTTCGTAATCTGTCACTCTTACATATGAAAAGAAGTACACTGAATGTTTTTTTTTCTTTCTAATGCAGCTGGCAAACACTTAGACAGCTTGGTCTCGGAGGCCTTAAGGCAAGCGCTGCACAGACGTTACTCACTTTGCATTACCCAGGGGGCGCGTGTAACTTGAAGATAAGCCACGGAACGCGGAGTCACAATGCCCCCTGCAACGCTCTAGGATCCTATTAGACCGGCACCTACGTTTTAAAGTGGATTCCGAACCACTACAAACATCCATGGGACCGCCGGGATTCGAACCCGAAACCTGTGGTACCGAGCGTCAGAGCCACTCGGCCATTCAGGTCCTGTACACTGAATGTAGGCTTTTAAAATTTATTTTTTCCAGAAAAAATATGTATCACCTGTCATTCCTGTCCCTTCAATCAAACTTAACCCAAGAAAGAGTTTTTTAATTTGCAAACAACAAATACATATGCATATATGTATATAATTGAAAAGAAGTACATTGAATGTAGGTTTTTAAAATTAACTTTTTCTAAAGAAAATGTGTATCACCCGATATTCCAGTCCCTTCCCTGAAAATTAACTCTGAAAAGAGTTTTTAAATTAGCAAACCACAGCAAAAAAAATTTAAATATAATTTAAATTGTTGAAGTTTTATGGAGAAAATAATCAAGCAATATTTAATATTCTGATAATATATTAATTGACGTCCACAGTAGTGTACTTTTTTTTTCAAAAAGGAATTAAATTAGATTGATAATCTTTGTTGCAAAGAAGTACAAATAACAAATTGAAAATACTGTATCACCACATAAGTTATCCCTAAAAATTAACCCATAAAAGAATTTTTAAATTAGCAAACAACGGCAAGAAAACTATATATTTTAAATTGTCGAAGATTTATGGGGAAAATAATCAAGCAATAATTAATATTCTGATGATATTTTAACTGACATCAAGAAAAGTATAAAAAAAAATTTTCCAAACGAAATTAAATTAGAGTGATAAGCATTGTTAAAGAAAGACAAATAACAAATTGAGAATACTGTATCACCACATAAGTTGCCCCTCAAAATTAACTCAAAAAGAGTTTTTAAATTAACAAACAAGAACAACAACACCACCAAAATTATATAATTTAAATTACTGAACATTTATGGGGAAAATAATCAAGCAACAGTTAATATTCTGATAATATATTAATTGACGTTAAGAAAAGTGTAGCTTTTTTTTTTTTCAAAATAAAATTAATTAGAGTGATAAGTATTGTTACAAAGAAAGACAAATAACAAATTGAGAATGCTGTGTCACCACATAAGTCATCCCATTTCAACTGTGTAGCTAGCTAGCATACAAAAGAAGATTCGATTTCTCTTTGGTAGCGTGAACTAGTCGCTGCATTGAAAAGCGATTAGACTCAATGGTGATAGTCACCACTCCGGCCTAGTTAGAGTTTTCTTAATTTTCTCCAACACGGCATGCAAAATGCTTTGGCAATTACTACAAAATGACTTTTCTTACTTCCCTCTCCTTGTATGATTAAGTAAGATATCAACATAGTACAACTTTCCCAAATTATCTACAATTCGGTTGTATCAGCTGCAGATCAGTTGATAATTAAGTAGGATTGCAACATGGTATTACTTTACCGAATCACTACAATTCGGTTGTATCAGCTGCAGATCAGTTGATAAGTAAGTAGGATTGCAACATGGTATTACTTTACCGAATCATCTACAATTCGGTTGTATCAGCTGCAGATCAGTTGATAATTAAGTAGGATTGCAACATGGTATTACTTTACAGAATCATCTACAATTCGGTTGTATCAGTTGCAGACGAATGACGAATGAAGAAAGTCAAATTGAAACCTCTGCAAATTTAATTTGGAATACATTTTTTCAATGGTAGTAATTAACGTTTTGAACATTCTAGAATACGAGTCTAATGTCCATATATTCCATAGACGTAATAGAGAAAAATTAACCCTTCTTTGAATCTGATGCGATTGCATTTTCATAACAGTTTTTTATTTATATATATATATCATTATATGTGTTATTAGTTTCAAGTTTGTTATTGTTTTAATTATAGTACTGCTCATATTTCTTCTTGCTAAGAATGGCTAGTAAAATCAAAATCTATCAGTAAAAAGTTAGCTTGATCAAAATTTGAATAAAGAAAAAAGTTAACTTGATTGGAACGAACATTTTTCGTAGCTGAAACTTTTGAATATTGAATACATTCACTAAAAATAGATTACTTTTTTTTTTCTTGTCCATTGAAATGAACAGATGATTTAATCGAAAAATTTTGTTTTTGAAACTGAAACTAAATCTAAATTTCTTTTTACTTTTATTTAAAATTTGGTTCTAAGGTAAAGAGAAAATTTAGGAACTAAAATTTCATTTAGTAAATTTAACTCGAAATGTTTCTGTATTGCAAAGACAAAACGAATCTTTATGGTATAATATAAAATAATATTTTTTTAATTTTTCTGACTTATAATCAGCCAACAAAATTATGATGTCTATTTGTAAATAAGTATGACAAAATAATTTTAAAAACCACTTAAGATACATTAGAAAATAAGGAAGAAGTCATAATGTGTAAAATATGCCTGGATTACAAACATAAAATTTATTTTATTTTTATTTAAAGGAATAATTAATTATCATTAATTTATTCCTTTTCTACTTCTTGTAAATTTTAAATAAAATTTAAAATTCATATTTAAAAGAAATTTTATTTAACAATTTATAACATCTTAGCCAGACTATGGATATTTGACACCTTATTGGCTAGTATCAGTGAAACTGGATCGTAGTTTTTTTTGGAACTCATTTTTTTGAAACTCTGAATTTTGTGAATTTAAGAATCACATTTTGAGAATCAAATGGCATGAATGGTTCTATATTTTCTTGTTGTTGGATAGTGATTATTAGTATTTTTCTATTATACAAATTTTTTGAATTTTAAATCCCATACAGTCCAAAGAGAAAAAGAGATGGAAATAGGCCTTCGAATAAAAAAATAAACAAATAAATAAATAAAAACTTACTAAGGAGACCAAATTTCCTTCTTGATTTAACTAAATTGCATGGGTACATATATTTTGATAAGGTATACAAAATAATAAATTTTGATAGTTAATGAATGAATAATTGGATCTCCAGAATATAGTAATTGAACATGCAGATGGCG
The DNA here is from genome assembly GCA_021605095.1 of Caerostris extrusa. Lineage (NCBI taxonomy): Eukaryota > Metazoa > Arthropoda > Arachnida > Araneae > Araneidae > Caerostris > Caerostris extrusa. The sequence goes on from BPLR01015235.1 coordinate 58,941, forward strand.
TGTAAAAAAAGAGTAATTCGAATCTAGGGTATAACTTTCATTTCACATTGATTCCGCCTATTCCCATTGACTGTATCAATCACATATGGGTTCTCATACAATATTAGAAGGCGTCACCACTTGAGAATTGAATTTATTTGGACAAAATGTGGTAATATCAATGGATTTCTTGATATTTGGGTCGGAATAATGGCATTATTCAATGATGTTGGCAAGAATGGTTGAACACTGGCAAAACACAGTGTCAAGAAGGTAATGGTGATCTAGAGAGACTTAATGTGAAAACAGAACGATCGTCACAGTATTTCTCATAATGTGTGTTATTTTCAGTTATCAGGTGTGTAACCAGTATACCAGCGACGGTAAGGACTATAGAAAGCGACTTAGAGAATGGGATCATAGTTAATCGTACCATATTGTGCTTACTACCTCTCACTTGTGAACATCAACAAGGGCTTTTGGAGTGATGCCAAATCCGTTTGATCTTGAAGACCACTGCCTGGAATAGAATTTTTTCAACAATGAGTCCCTCTTCAAACTTTGCTGGCCAACTGGATCACCAGATATTTCCATAACAAACAATTATATTGACTAATGAGAAGATGTTTCTACTTGTCCATGGATCACATCGATCCCTACAATTGAAGATAGTTTGGTAAGATGTCGCAGAGACCTCTGCCCAACTGAATGAATCATGCCAACAATGCCAAGTCATATTACAGCTTATAAAAGGATTATATGTGGTACTTCATGTTACTGTTTGGTTCGCTATATGTAATTGTATTTCCTAAGTAAAACATTAAGATCCTTTGAAATTTTATTAGTTTCTTTTTCCCATACATGTATTTCATATCTTCTGTTTTTCATCCCATTTGAATAATTTCTCCATGGTACATCGTGTTATATTTATAATTTTTTATTGCAGTGTTAATAAAATCCTTGATTAGAATAACATTACAAAACATTAATTACTGATTATAAAATATTCTTTGTTGATGTAATAATATCGAAATGTAACGCTTCTTTAGAAATTGTAGGTTAGTTTAAGAAAGAAATCTATTTGAATGGCTCATATTATTTATTCAATAATATACTTGACTAAAATTTAGAGCTATTTTAATTTAATTTAAAAATCCATTTTCGAAATGTTAAACATGTTTTTAATCATTTAAGACAAATAAAACACTATCTAGTTCGTATAAGTTACTGTTCAATATTAATAAATTTTTAAAAACAGACACAGTCATCAGAACATCTATTTAGACTACTCCGAACCTATTCCAATAACAAACTAACAGAATGGATTCTTGTCTACAAATTACTTCTCGATTTAAAAAAAAAAAGACTTCTGCTTCTTTTCCTCTAAACCACTCAACCACTAAAGTTTCACCGAAATCACTTTCTGGTCCCTCCCTTTCATACTCCACTAACGAAAAAGCAACCCCAAAAACTAAAAAAAAAAGTCTTAAGGTGAGGTGTAACTGACCATCGAAAGTTGCAAGAAGAAAAAAAGAGTTATCAAAATGATGGGTTCCAACATGATCAAAAACCTACTTGGAAAATCGACGCAAACGTAAAATTACAGGTCTTCAGTTGAAGGAAAAGATGGCGAGCCACATTTCAAGTATGGCTGATTTATGACCAATAATGGCCAGCGTAATCGTTGTTCGCGGTAACTAGAATCATCAAAAGATCGGCTTCGTACCATGAGACTCAACGATCTTGGCATCTTTCTAAGAGGGGATTATTGACGGAAAACTCTTCGGAATTCGTAGTTCAATAATAAACCATCTATTTCAGAAAAATCCAATAAAGCAAACCTAAAAATCAACAAGCTAAGGTTAACTGACTTTGTGGATAATTCCGCCAAAGGCGTTGGGTTGCCACTTATGTCTCAAATTAAGTAATGTGGCTCATCTAATGATCTAATTATTGCTTATATTTACTATTAATTTAGTACTTAAGAAATTATACATATTTTTTGTAATATTAGCTACTCTATATGAATAAATATACATAAAAGGATCAATGTCGAATTTATATCTTTAATATGTGGTTCATATTCATAATTTGTTTGATAAGATGATTTTTTTTTTTTTTTTTTTTTTTTGCTTTTTAATAAAAGAACAGATAGCTCATATTTTAGTTTTATTGTTTTAACTTTATACATAATTTGCTTGCCGACAGCTGAATTGTGGCTGCTTTAGAGAAAAGGTTTTTGGCTCCATCCTTCGTCTAATTTACTACTTGATATAGAAGGTGGGTATATGCTTTGGCAAAACTCATCAGTGGAAACTAATTCATTACAGCTGATCTAAGACAAATTAAAAAGTTAAAAGACATAAGTTTTGGCTACATTCTTCTCCAACGTTAAGCTGGCTGACGATTCTGGTTTCCTCTGGACAAAAATGGTCCACTTACCTTTAAGGAGATTTCTTAAAAATACGTTTCTTTTCTATTCCCTCTAACAGCAAGGCTCTCCTTCGTAGTATTGAATCTACTATAATTCCGAATGATTTATTTTATAATTTATATGACGAATGATACTAAGTGATATGAACGACGTTAGAAAAAGTATTCGAAAAGTTGAATTTTAAATTTTCCAAATATTTTACATTGTTAGGTTTGGACACATGTTAAGTAAAATATAGCATGCTGATTTTTTTTTAAAAAAATCGTATTATAACAGCTTAATCAACTATTGGTTGCCATGGAGAAATAAAAGTTTCCCTCATAATAAATTATTCTTATGCCTTCAAAAATAAATATTATAAAAATACATCAACAAATATTATATATTAAGAAATTCGTTCTTGAATCTTCAAATGAATAGAAAGTTAACACTATCCTTTGTAAACGTATATTGTCAGCTTCTGTTGTCTTTTAAGGTAGACAGATAGAAATATTTAATGTTGATCATTAAATGTAGTCATTTACTTTAGCATAAACAAATACTGAAATCTTTGCAATAATATTTAAATAAGTATGTATGTAAAACCTTTGGTATTCAATAGGCAGTAATCAAGTAAAGAATATTTAAACGAAAGTATTTTATTTTAATTCTGAAATTTCAACTTACCCAGCAGCTGAGAAAATAGTTAAATGTCGAGGCTGAAAACTTTACAATTGTTTGAAACTAGACAATGCTTTTATAGACTTATTGCCCAATTTGTATGTAACACAATGGTCTATGGGAATCTACAAATTTTAAATTCTCAACACGAGCAAATAACGACTGAGTAAACACGACTTCGGGAAACAAAACAAAGAGTAATGGCGATAAAAGATATACCTTGACAATATGTTTCACAGTTTAGTCACCACTTTGTTATAAAATAAATCATCTTTTACATTATGACATCTTTCTTCTGTATCTAGGACCTTCTGGAATTCTTAAGAAATCAAAATAAGAGCTTTTGAAAACTGTTACATTATGATTACATAAACGCGTACGGCTGAATCATTGAGGCATTAATAGATGATACAAGATCAAATGACACAATTAAAGCAAATGAATAGAGGAAAACGTTTAATTAATATAAATATGGTGGAAACAATACAACTTGAAGGGTTTCGAAAGAAGCAAAAAGGCAAGATTGATAGAGATATGAGTCAATCACTTCAAAAAAGAGTCTATTTATTGGTAATTATAACGATAGGATGATTAATGTAACTTAATGTGCTCGTATCACAGTTTCTTATTTTCAGGAATGACGAGCAAATTTTTAGCCAATATTAACAAATATTTTTCGCTAAATCTATAAAGTTTCCATTTGATTCTGGTTTTTATGAAAAATATCATTTTAATGATATTAATTTGGATCCTAAGATATAACTTTTAGAAACTAAGCAAATGTGTAATTGTTTCACACGTATGTTTAATCATGGTTCCTCGCTCAAGTGAAGTTGCATATTACCCTTAGCAGTCACTTGCGACGGGGTCTATAGGACCTGGTGTAGGCTTTCCTAAACCGGGGGTATTAGTAACAATAACAACATATATGTTTAATAATTTATGTGTTTGTATTTTCAGAAGAATACAAATACAAATTAAAAGAGCTACAGCTACAAATGAATTAATTTTTAACCAATATTAACATAACTTTTTGGCTAAATCTATAAAGTTTCCATTTGATTCTGGTTTTTATGAAAAATAGCATTTTAATGATACTAATTTGGATTCTGAGATATAACTTTTAGAGATTAAGCAAATGTGTAATTTTTCCACACAAGAATATATGTTTAATAATTTATGTATGTGTATTTTAAGAAAAATACAACTACAAATTAAAGAGCTGCAGCCACAAATTAATTAGTTTTTAGCCAATATTAACACAACTTTTTGGCTAAATCCATAAAAGTTTCCATTTGATTCTGGTTTTTATAAAAAAATATCATTTTAATGATATTAATTTGGATCCTAATATATAACTTTTAGAGACTAAGAAAATGTGTAACTGTTTCACACAAGAATATATGTTTAATAATTTATGTGTGTGAGTTTTCAGAAGAATACAGCTACAAATTAAAGAGATTCGAACCATACGTTTGAATAATTTGGCAGTTAAGCATCTAATTATTAAAAAGAATGCAAAAGTAAAATCAAATAATAAATTAAAAAGGGAAAATAAGTCCAAATTAAAAAAATGTTAACAGTTTAGGCTGGCCCAATATAAATTAGAATCATTATTTGTAACTAAAGTTTACTACTTTTCATATAAAATGAAATTATCTTTGACTAAAAAGATTTATGTTTAAAATAAGCTAGATAATATTTACTATTGTTAAAATTTGTTCATTTTTATTAAATTATTAGAGAATTCATAAAAGAAACAAAGACGTTCATAATAGAATGGTTCATTTTTGAATTAACGTTACTTGATTTTATATTTCTTAGTTCTAATCTTAAGAAGTATCAAGAGTGGCGTCATATTTTGTTCTGATACAACAGCAACTTTTTAAAACAGAACTCTTTAAATATAGCTATTATTATCATGTATAATTTTGCAAAGTTTCATTTAAATGTTACGAAATTCCGAAAAAAAGAATTGGTCTTTTTGCCTTCCCAAAGAAATTTAATAACACTGCATTATAGTTTTTCGAAAGAATATTTTCTTTTTCATTAATAATTTACATGCTGACAGCCTTACCTATCCCTTCAACCCCACAGATCATTGGAAAAAATAATACAGACACTAAACTTCATAACTGCCAGCTCAATAAATTGCGATGCTAACGACGTAAAGAGGTGCGATTTAAAAGAAGAAAAAATGGCCCGACTCTAAAGCAATTTTCGGAACAGAGTCATTAGAACGAAACACATCCTCCCCGCCCATACCGAGTGGACACTGTCTCCTCGATGATCATCATCATTCCGGCCAGAAAAATATCGCCCCCTTCCAAACACATTTCTTCCGAGTGTGAAAAGCAGCTGAGAGCCGCCCCTGTCTGATTCCCCTCACAACCTCAATCATTTAAGTGAGATCCCAGTCCGAGTGCCCGCCCCTTTTCGAAACCCTAGTTCCAGAATCGATCGGCCATTTTCTTGGTGGCTTCAATCCATCTTGTCACCCCTAATTGGAGTCTTCCGGATGATGTTTCAAAGCAGTGATCAAGACTCTGAACCTCCCACTGCCGGACACCTCCGCTGAATCATCCTCCTGCCCAGTTAAGCCGCCGGAGGTACAACTCCCCGAAGGCTTGAATAAAGATCATAATTAAGAAGAAATAGAGACGGGAGGTCTCTTGGTGTGGGTGCAAGAAGAATCTTTTCTACAACTGGTAGTGAAAAAATATATTTCTGTTTTTTTTTCATATAATACAGATTCAGTTTAGTTTTTCATATAATATAGTTTCAGTTTAGTTTTTCCATTAAGAAGAAATAGAGACGGGAGGTCTCTTGGTTGTTAAATGGGTGTTCTTGGGGTGCAATGCTGTTCAAGAAGAATCTGTTTTTCTACAATTGGTAGTGAAAAATATATTTCTGTTTCATCTTTTCTATGAAGTGAAACATAATTTCTCATAGTTTGTTCCATTATGCAATACAGTTTCAATTTAGTTTTTTTCCATTTGACGGAAGGTCTCTTGGTGTGGGTGCGAATGTTGTTCAAGAAGAATCTTTTTCTACGATTGGTAGTGAAATAATATATTTCTGAAAGAATTTTTTTTCATCTAATACAGTTTCAGTTTAGTTTTTTTTTTTTTTTTTCCATTAAGAAGAAATAGAGACGGGAGGTCTCTTGGTTGTTCAATGGGTGTTCTTGGAATTTTTTTACAATGCTGTTCAAGAAGAATTTTTTTACGATTGGTAGTGAAAAAAATATATTTCTGAATTTTTTTTTTTCATATAGTAAAGTTTCAGTTTAGTTTCTTCCATTAGACGAGAGGTTTCTTGATGTGGGTGTTTTTTTCGAATGCTGTTCAAGAAGAATCTTTTCTATGATTGGTAGTGAAAACATATATTTCTGTTTTTTTTTTTTTTTTTTCATAGAATACAGTTTCAGTTTAGTTTGTTCCATTAGGAAGAAATAGAGACGGGTGGTCTCTTGGTGTGGGTACGAATGCTGTTCGAGAAGAATTTTTCTACAACTGGTAGTGAAAAAATATATATATGTTGTTTTTTTCATATAATACAGTTTCAGTTTAGAAGAATTTTTTTTACAGCTGGCAGTGAAAAAATTATTTTTTTTTTTTTCCCATTAAGAAGAAATAAAGACGGGAGGTCTCTTGGTGTGGGTGCGAATGCTGTTCGAGAAGAATTTTTTTTACAACTGGTAGTGAAAAATATATTTCTGTTTTTTCATATAATACAGTTTCAGTTTAGGGATTTGAAATAGAGACGGGAGGTCTTTTTTTTTTGATTAAGAAGAAATAGAGAAGGGAGGTCTCTTGGTGTGGGCGTGAATGCTTTGTGACGAGAAGAATCTTTTTCTACAACTGGTAGTGAAAAAATATATATATGTTTTTTCATATAATACAGTTTCAGTTTAGTTTTTTTTTCCACACTTCTATGTTCTTCTGCAGTTACATTTGAATTAAACGAAAAGAATTTTTTTTTAAGAAAATTAAATACAAAATGTAATGTGCAGCTATATGGAAAAAAATACTGGAATTAATTCAGAACTTCTTTATTTAATAATAATATTATATTTGTTAATTATTATTATTGCTGCAAATAATAATAATTTTACAATAGAGTACTGTACAGTTTATTTATTTTATTGCAACTTGAGCATTATAGATAATTCGCTTGAAGGTTAGCACGTTATCGGCATCTCAATTGTGGCTGCTTTAGAAGATAAGGTTTGACTCAGTCCTTTGTCTAATTTACTACTTGGTATATGTAAATATTATAGTTTAAAAAAACTAAAAAAAAAAAAAAAAAAAACGCTTTTAGAGTTAATCAAACTAAAAAGTAAAAAAATAATTGCTAACATAAGAATAAAATTACTGACGAGAAAATTAATGTCACTGTTCTAAAAGCGTGGGGTGCTCGATATCAATCGTTATAATTTTTTACTAGTTTCATTCCGAAATGCAGAGTTAGTTTTAAAAAATGGCATACAAAGCACCCCACGCTTTTAGAACAGTGACATTAATTTTCTCGTCAGTCATTTTATTCTTATGTTAGCAATTATTTTTACTTTTAGTTTGATTAACTCTAAAAGCGTGTTTTTAGTTTTTAAACTATAATTTATTTTATCTTTCTCAATCGCTTGCTAATTGTGAATAACTGTTACATTTTACTTGCATTTTCGAATGACTTCGAAAATTTTTAATTCTGGAGCTTTCATTTTAATGTCTGATTAAACATGAACGAGTTGAGACTTGAAAGAATCATACCATAAGCCACATTAAGCTATACAGAAATCAAACGTTGTGCGTGAAATCATTGAATTCTGCTGCGATCTGCTAAATTGAATTCTGTATATAACAAGTACTCTCAAGTCAAAATAAATAATTGTAAGATAAAATTTACTAAAGAGGGAAAAGTTTTTTTTTTATTTAATTTTTTGAATGCCAGGATTTTTAATTTAGAGTCATTCGCTATAGCAACGCCAAAATTTACCATGTTCAGCATTAACCAGGATTCACCGAAAGGACCTTTCACGTTGTAGCCGTATAGTATCACTGCAAATTTGAACAAATAGTCTTAAAATGGGACATCTGATTAATTTTCCACTTCGATTCCAACACGTCAAAACTTTCAGCTTTCAGATAGAATTCCGATATCCACCAGGTATTTAAATTCAGATGTCTCCTACTCATCCCCCGCGTCCTGACGGCCAATTGGTTAGTGTTCTGGCCGTTGGTAACCTAGGCTTCAGGTTTGGATCCTGGCGGGGGGCATGGATGTTTGTTAGTGGTTCGAAATCCATGTTAAACTATAGGTCCCGGTCTAATTAGCTTAAAGTGCGCACAAAATGACCCGTAGAGCGATAAACCAAACCAAAACCTACTCCTCCATGCCATAGATATGGAAGCTTTCAGCTGGTTTCGAACGAGGCACCCTTGATTCAGAGACTTAACGCGTGATCCACTCGGCCACACCAGCCCGAGTTTAAGATAACAGGAAAAAAGAAGTTCATTCAAATGATGCACTGGAGAACAATTGCGATAGTACTTCAGAACAACTACTTCTCTTTATTATTTGGCAGCCTGATGACCAATTGGCTAGCGCTCTGGCCTATGGTGCTTCAGGTTTGGATCCTGGGGTGGCATGGATTTTTGTTAGGGGTTCGGAATCCATGTTAAACTGTAGATCCCAGTCTAATTAGTGCAAAGTGTGCACAAAATGACAGTAGAGCCATAAACCAAACCAAACCTTATCCTTTGCATGGCACTTGTTTATTTGTTTACTTGCATTGTACTAAAAAAATAGTTATATTTGTCTCTGTCGAGAAATTTGTGAAAGGAAGGCCTTACACTTTTCACAGTCAAATTAAATCATCTGTTATACTGAATGAATATAGAATGTTTTAAAAACATTTTATTGATAACTATTTACCGGCGTTGCCCGAGTATTTACGTTTCTATATTTTGTTAGGTAGAAGAATGAATAATACAAGAATGAATGTAGTATAAAATCGAAGTAGATTCTATTGACAAGTACTTAAAAATATGTGAACAGTATGCAAATTATAAAGTAAAACATTTTTCGAATTCATTATAATATTAATTTAACTCAAAATGGGATTATAAACAACATTTTTAGTTTCACCTCCAAGTAAATTTTTGGGTGAACCTACTCTTGAGTGAGCAACATAAATCTGTCTATGAGAGAAACAAGGTGATTTTAAATCCAATCCGCAGTAATTAATAGCTCCATGACTTGCTGATCGCGAATATAAGTTTCACTGAATATTTCTATATTCTAAAAATTAAAAGGGACATCTGCCAGAATGACTGCTATCTGTTGGATAAAAATTGTTTCATCATCTGCCTTTCCTGTTAAAATAGTCGCTTCAGTTACATTGCCCAGAATTTTCTATACACGCCTTGTGGCATTGCAAAGTCATGGCAGGTCAATGATTAGAGGTTTTTTTTAGATTTTTTTTTTCGTAGTAAAATTATTGGAAATACCACTTAGTAAAAGGCTATGGGGTGGCAGTCCATCCGAATTAAGTGAGTTTACCAACTCTAGTGTATAATTGACAACCACATCGGCATCTACTACGGGATCGAAAAATGTTCATTCAGTAAAAAAAAAAGTAGGTGTTGCCATTAGAAATTTTCGAAATTTTGTAACTCTAACCGTAACTGTTAGAGTTTAACTGTTGTTTTTTGTATGACTCTTGAACGCATACCTCAAAATGTTTTAAACCAAAATTTTATTCAGTTTCTATGAAGGGTATAATATCCAGCGACTCATATATTGAAAAAGTTTTTTTTATAATCATCCAATACGTAGATAGATTATCAGATTTATATTGAAATCTGTATTATAACGTAGTATTTAAGATATATAATTTTTATTTAGAGGAATATATATGTTAGTCATGTAGTGATTAGCATGTATTTAAGATTTCCGCAGTTTAACATATGCTATGGCAAACTTTGCTTGGAGATTTTTTTTTTTCTCGGTTACTATCTATACTACTGGAAGATGGAAAAAGAGAAGAATCGTATCACACAGCAACACAGCAAGAGTCCTATTTTCTTAGAAACTAAATTAATATCCTTTTAATTATCCGACATATTTGTGGTTTTTATTCTATCAAGTAAATGAAACTATTTTTGATATTTTGCATATTTTAACGGAATTAATTATGCGTAATATATTAATACTAGGGGCCTGATGGTCGAGAGACTGGCGCTCGGTGCCACAGGTTTCGTGTTCGAGTCCCGTACATGCCATGGATGTTTGTAACGGTTCAGAATCCCCTTTAAGCCGTAATATAACTGGAGAGCGTTGGGCGTAGGGCTGACAACCCTACCCCGTAAAAAAAAAAAAATCTGTCTAGAAATGAGCCCCTAGGCAAACGACCTTGATCCACCATGAGGCTGTTGCGCCACTGATGCTGCTGATAACATTAATATTGATTTTATCACATATTAGCAATCATAATTTATGAAGTATACAATTCAACGACGTAAAATTAAATTTTTTTTATTATTTATCTATGATAACTCATATTATGGTAAAGAAATATTATAAAAGAAAATTTAAAATTGTTAATGAAATTGCATTACAGTATTCATTATAAATTATAATTTCGAATTAACAATTTGATATTTTAACTTGGAGCAAAAGTACAAAATTAACAAAAAAAAAACCTCGATATTTATGTACAAATTTTCATTGCAAAAGATATTGAAATACAAAATATTTAATTATATTATTTTTGCAATGTTTATTATATTACAAAAAAAAAAAAAAAAACAGCGTTGTAAATAAAATATTAGGAAAAAATAATTTCTTTCGTACAAGATTCTTCCTAATCTTCTTTTCTGATCATCTTGTATGAAATTTGCATTTCGTATAAGATAATCAGCTTTGTAATAACCGAGCAAAATATCGAGCAAAATAATATTTCTTTATATCTATTTATTTTACACATAGTTAAATAAATGCATGACTAGAGTAAAAGGAAAATTTCTGGAATTTTTCGGAATTTACTGAATCGTGTCTAACATATTTACATTTTTAAGCCAATGCACCAGGAAAAGGAGCCAAGAGTTGATACTGTGCCAACTCTAGTAAAATAAGGACAGGAAAGTTTGGCCTCAACATTCTGCTCCTTCCGAATATGAGTGCGCTCTCTATTTTATTACTGCTTAATAATCCCTCTCTCATTTTACAGCTAAACCAGAGAGCATTTAAATTCTAAAAAAAACTCCCCAAGAACGAGTTATCTGACTGTAATGAAAATTTATATGATAAATACCTTTCGATCCATAAATGAGCTTCAGTAAGGCATGTAAAAGTGAGTAAATTTCAATGCAAGAGCAGAACTTCGTCTCGAATTTAATTCCATCAGCACAAATTGAAAAATGTCTTACACACAAATTTCTGCTAATTAGACTATAGCAGCATTTAACAGAGCTTGTTTAATTCGTCTAAAGATAGTAGGGTGGCAAAATCTAAGGATAGCTCGACATTTGAGTCAGAATGATACCCCCATTCGAAGATGTTATCAGGAATTAAGGAACCCCTGCAAAATACAACGTCAAAAAAACTGTCATTGGCCTATAGATATAACAGAACGACAAGAAGAACGATCTCTAGAGTGTTTCTCATCTACTAAAATGTCACTCACACTACATGCTTAGAATCTCGCACCTCTTGATGAGTTATTATCAAAAATCTGGCATGCAACCAGGAATTACCGTAAAGACCATTGATAGAAGGAAATGGGTCTGATCTCACTGTAAACAATGCACATCAACAAGCCCATTTGCAGTGATCCCGGGCTCGTTTGGTTTCAAACCTCCTTGAATGAAAAAGTATTGTTTTCGAAACTAAATGAATGCTTCAAATTGAGCCCCCATCATCAACGAATATGTATCTGGAGATGTTCAAGACAGCGATATAATGACCTGACTTTCGCCCTCACACAGCCCAATACCAGGAGTTATTATTTAAGACATCATTTCATATGATAGCCAGACCTCTTTGCTTGTCATCTGATGATTTTTGGCAGTATAGCGGCACGTTGACAATATTTTACACCCTGATGTGTACACTCTTCCTTAAATTGCAACATGATAAAACACAGCTACATACATCTACTTCTTTTCTAATGATTGCATTCATAGTTCATTCTTTTCTCTGGCCAAGTAGAGCAGCAGAGTACCTTTAGGATCTAATGATCAAACGCCTCCGACAGTCCCATGATCTCGTTGGTATAACTCGAAAATTGGAGATAGTTTGCAACATGTTTTTCAATATTGTACAACAAAATATATTTAATTTTTTCAATAATTCGACACTTATTTGTTAAAAGACATTAAATTCATTGTTTTACAGTTGTAGATATTTGAAAAAGGTAATCTTATGATTACCTTTTTTTTACAAATATCTATCTATATATATAGCATATCTATATCTTTTCAAATATCTATATTTTTTTTTCAAATATCTCTAAAAAAAAAAAAGGTAATCATAAGATTACCTTTTTTTTCAAATATCTATAAGATATCTCTATAAGAAAATATCAATACGTTGTTGCTTTTTCTACTTACAAAGGCCACGAACTATCTACAACCGATCTATTTGAAATTCATCCTACGTGTAGATCATGCCTAGGATATTAAGTGACCAAAGCAGTAGACCCCAGATTTCAATAATTTTCCAGAGAAAACAGAGTTTGTAAATTTTAAACACTTTATATTGTCGTGCTAACATAAGATATATTGTTAAAGTATATTGCTAACATTGTGATATATTGTTAAAGCATGCACTAGCAATTCAAAAAGTGCAAGTTCTATTCTTAGCGGAGCTTTTTCCTTTTTCCCCTTCCTCACTCTTCATTTTTCTAACATTACAGTCATTGTAAGCAATAAAGCAAAATTAGTAAGTATATTCTACTAGGAATATATATATATTACGTCAAAGAAAAGTGATTCTTTTATAAAATAATATTGTTAAATGTTAATCTTTCCAAATAGGACCTTTTTTTGTATCAAGTGAATATGAAAGATAGAGAAATTAAATTTATTTTTTGAGAAAGAAAATGCACGTTATATTCAATATATCAGTTGTTGAAATTATGATCAATGCATACAAGATCAAATTTAATTAACTGTTTATAAAATATAAGCGAACAAATATTGCAAGAACCAGGTTGATATTCGTAGTTAAAACAGTAAAATTAATATGCTTCATAGTATCTAGAACATTTCACGAGTACCGAGTTTTTGCATTGACAGAGATTTTTGAGTTCATCGATTGTGAATTTACTTCTAATTTATATGAAATGTTTTTATACATTTAGTTTCTAATTTATACGAAATGTAACTTATATTTTTTAGTTTATATGAAATGCAACAGCATAAAAAAATAAGGCACGTAAAGTAAGGCATAAAATAATAAGGCACGTCCACATTCGAATCACCCAATGCTCCAATGCGATGTTAAAATAACCACATACTGTCAGTATCTATGTCTATTCGAATTTTCTCTGCATTGCAATCTCTCTGCAATTCGTACAGAAGTTTCTAAAAAGCGACCCAAATCAGTTGAAGCCAAAGATTGTGCTCAAATCGTGGGTGGTTCGCTCCATCAGGGGGCGAACATGATTTGGAAGAGGGCGGTCGTAGCCATGGCTTCCGGCGGCGACCAGGGGGCGGAGTTGCTGGTTGCATGATGGATGGAGCTCTCAGGGCGCTTCGGAATCTAAAATAAATTTCTGAAGAACCAGTGGAGTGTCAAATGCGGAGAGTGCGTCGCATGGAAAGCCCTCGAATACATTTCATGCCTAATTTTGGCTTCTTCCGCTGAGAAACCATAACAAAACCTCACTGAAATGAGCGTCATTTTAAAGCCCATTTTTGCAAATAGAACTTTATATAGATTTCTGAGAATTGTTCTGCTCTATACCTGGATTACTTTAGATTTCTAAACTTTATTTCCCACATTTAAGAATTGGTTAAACTCAATAACTATACGAATATAGGAGACATTCGAAAGTGTATTAGAAATCCTCTAATCCTAAATCATTTCTCATCAATAAAAATTAAATCGTTAAGTATGCTAAAGGTATGAACTTTGAAGTCTTGCATCTATAGATGTTATTGTTCAGTTAATGCAACATTTTATTAAGAATACTATATAAAAACGATTCTTTCAAAATTTAAGTATTTTAATACGTTAAAATGTTAAAATCGATATCATATATTAATTCGAAAGGAGGACAGAATGTTAATTTTTTACGTATATATGCAATAAATACTGATAATAGCTAAATTTCGAATAACTATGAAGGGAACCTACTTAATTAATTTATAATTCTTAACTAATTTCATCTAACAATATCACAGAAATACGAATTGACTTTTGTAAATAGTAATGAGAACATTTTCTATATTGTAAAAAATTAATACGTTATTCAAACATAAAATGAATTTATCAGAAAACAATTGACGTTATGCAAAGGAAATTGACATTTTCGGAATTCATTATTCATGAATTATACCCAAAATCTTAAAATAAAACTTAAACGGGCAACAAAAAAGTTATTCACTGTTTCATTTTAAATGCATTCTAATTTAAACCATTTAATGAAGATCAATATTCTTTGAATGCATACGATATTTCTTTATGTTTCTCTTTGGTATGTCACATACAGTCCACCAACGATTGAGAGGAAGGGAGTATTGCTTGGAAGGGAAGGGAGTATTGAGAGGAAGGGAGGACTTTCAGTGTAACTGCCTTACATTTATGTGTCATGATGAAGAAAATCAGAAAAAACCCCAAGGTATCTTTGTCAATGCTAGAGTTCCATAAATGCTACTGCCACAATTGAGTATTCTCGTTCTTGAAAGTAGTGACTACGACACACATCATTAAAAGACTGTAATTTGTGTCATCTTTCACTCTAGTTACGCTTGTTATTACCGGGACACGAGTCGGGCAAAAATCAATATTGATATTAAAAAACGAACAAACTTTTTGAAGCATCCAATGTGAAGGATGTATGCAGAGGAAGGGAGATTGCTTTCTGGGAGGACTTTCAGTTGTAACTGCCTTACATTTACATGTGATGGAGAAAACCAGGAAAAAAAACCCTAAGGCATCTTTATCAATGCGAGAGTTTCCCAAACCCTGCTGCTACCTCAATTGAGTATTCCCGTTCTCGAAAGTAGTGACTATGACACACATCATTAAAAGACCTAATTTGTGTCCTCTTGCACTCTAGTTACATTAGGGGAATAACCAACCATACTCATCATTGGCGCAACAGCCCCTTGGTGGATTTCGAAACGAGAGATGTTTTCTTTTTACGGGGTAGTGTTGTCACCCGTACTCCCAAAGCTCTGCAGCCATATTAGAACAGGACCTACAGTTTAAAGGACATTCCGAACCACTACAAACATTCATGGCACAGCCGGGACTCGAAGCCGAACCTATGACACCGAGCACCAGAGCGCTAGTCACTCAGCCATCAGGCCATGCAATAACCAATATTAATATTAAAAAATGGGCAAACTTTTGGAAGTATCCAATAATCGTAAAATTGCATCCCAAAATATCCATTATGATAGTTCATTATATTGCTTTATATCATTTAGAGTGATTCATTTGAATTTGTTACGTACTTTTCTAAATTTGATTTCAATATATTAGACATACAGCATGTTTAATCCACTATCAATTAAATTTGTAAAAACATCAACTAGTTGACTCCACAACATGATATGCAGCTTTTTATTAAATGAACGGAAATTGGGGTTGCAGCTTCCGACAGGACGGAAACTGCATCTGTCGCGTCGGAAGGGAAAATCAGCTCCCTTCAAATGGTAATGAGGTCCAACGAAAAGCGTTTTCCACTTGAATGATGATCCCTTGGCCTCTGCTGTTAGCCAAAGAGGAATATAAAGTACCATTCTAAGTAATGATATCGGAAGATTCAATGGATATCATAAAATGGTAAATAACAGTAAGAGACGAGAATGAAGAGAAAAATTTTCATCGCCATAGCAATTTATCCCACAAATCCAAATAAAATATTCTAAAACTGACAAACCATCTAAGAATACAATGGATCCTCTTTTTATAGAATTCTTAAAAGACATCACATCGTAAAAATTTAAGAGGATAGAACAAAAGTAAATCTTGGCCTATAAAATTTACTGATAAATTTCGTTTTTGGCATAGACTGGATTTGAAAACCACTGACATCAGTGGTTTTCAAATTGCAGAGAACAATCTTCAAGGAGTGCCTGAATAGGTTGAAAGGAGGCGTTATGTAATTCATACATAATTTGTTTCATATATAAGAAATTCTTTATTTTAAATGGAAAAAAATTTGAAGACTCTGGCCCTTTAACAATATGTGCGTGTTGGGAAGGAGGAATTGCAGAAAATGAACAAAAAAGAAAATGGAAAAAGAGATTGACAAAGAACTTTTTTGTATATTTGCTTTTTTGATCTGCTTCTGCAATATTCACCATTTACATTTTGATGTTTGCGTATGATTATAAATATGTTACCAGCAATGTATAAAATACAGACATTGTATGCTTAGACCAGGGGTGGCCAACCCAAATGATCTTGCTCGCCACTTTGGAAATGCATCCTAACTCCGCGAGCAGCATATAAAATTATATATCCCCATATTAGATTTGGACCCACTACAGACATTTTTTTGGAGTGAAAAATTGAAACATAACGAGTTATTATTTTTGTATTTGCTATTGTTCTTACATGTAAACGTAGGTAATATACTAATAATGATACTAAACGCACATTGTAAAGAAATATATAACACTAAAAATGAAATATAAAAAATATATAAATGTAAACGAAATATAAAAAATATATAAATGTAAAAGAAATAAAAAAAATGAAATCATTAAAAAATATTTATTTTACTAATGCGTGCGATATTTGTTTCTCCACTCTTTCACTTAGCTTTTACAAATCGATATAAATTTGGGTAGCGTCCGTTATGTTTGAGCGTGTTTTGTGTTTGGTCAATTTCGAAGGTTAATTTTTTAATATATGGATGCACACATAATGTATTTTTTAATACATTGGTTTTCACTACTTGACCATTATAAAATAAATATATTTTGTAAAAGTGTGATAAACCTCACGGACCGCAAAAATGTTCAAGGCGAGCCGCGGGTTGGCCACCCCTGGCTTAGACAATATATAGAATGCCTGGCGTTTATTAATAAAGAATGAAATATACTTAATTATTTTAAGCACTTCGCTTAAGCATTGTTTATGAAGTCTAGACTTTATATAAAATGACAAAACGAAAACGAAATGTAAATTAAATGTAAATTAAGGTAAAGGATTTCCTTATGGTGGAAAAACAAGAGAAAATGACATCTGAATTTAATTGTTGTGATAAAAAAGGAAAGGATTTTTTTTTAAATTGCACTTGATTGTCTTGGTCACAAAATGTAAAACTTGAAACGAAAGTCATGATAAGACATTCATTACTTGACTTCTAGTACCTAAATGAAAAAGAAAATAATAAAGAAAACAGAACTTTCATACTGAAAGAAGTAAGATAAAAAATTTACCTAGACTGAATGACCAGATAGAATTGAATGACTTTTAATTGAATTACTCTATTGCTTTTTTAACACAAAATTACTTCATGTTTTGGAACAGGGTCTTATATGTACACTTGATGAATCCTTGTCCTCTTCGTGAAAAATGATCTATAGCATTTGACCTGAAAGGTCTTCGCGGTTAGGAATATCTTCAATTCTGAATAAATTCTTCTGGTATAAAGTGATTTGTAACCTCGCATAAAATAATTATCTAAAATCTCTTCAGAAGTTCCAAGTTGATAAAAACCATCTTTTGTCACGCTCGTAACAATTGCAAACAGATACGAAACACCTTCCCTTGTCGACAGCAGGAATAGGAACTAGCACAGTAGCTTTCGAAGAAGTAGGATGAAGTTTCTTTTTTAAAAACTCATTTTCAATTTTGAGCTGTATTTTCCAGGTTGAACTTAGAATCAAATTTATCTTCGACAGCATTTCCAGTTTTGAAGCAAAAAAATTCACAAAATATCCGTTTCTTCATTTCCATTATTCTTCCATTGCCATAGAATGTGTGAATTGGTCGATGACACTTTCTGCATATAATTGCATCATAGATTTCATTTAAACACGCAGCAGGTTTATAGAAATGAATATTTCTTCGACGAAGATGTTTCCATGACCATATTGGTTTCTTCCATCATCAACTTCAATGTTTTGTACAATAGGCTCTTTTTCTTGTATATGGCGATCACTTTGGTCTTGTATTGTTTAATTGCTTTCTATTATTTTTTTTTTTCCAGTTGCTTCTTAGTCTATATACTTCGCAAAACATCTTGAGGGGTGAAGAAGAAGTTGTTAAACCCACTTTAATTTTGCAACCAAAGAGAGCGTCATATTGTGTTCTTCTAATCTCAGAATGTTAAAAACTTTTCTTCATAAATTGAACAAACGCGGTGTTCACCTCACTTCAGTGGTAAAAATTTTTAACCATCATTTAAGCACAGCATATAAACGATATCAAGATTAGCTCTTTCGATACTACATTGATTTGATGAGGCTTTCCATGGACGATCTTTAGTGTTGGCCATTACTCCTTCAAGCTGCTCAACACATTATTCGCAAATTCCTTACCACTGTTAGACTGTATAATGGATAGTACCCCCAGCATGGAGACTATCTTCATTAGGTTATAAGCTATTTATTCTGCTCTATTTGAAGGCAGAGCTTTGAGAATCACAAATTTAGTAAGATGATCTTGTTGTATCATTATAAATTTGTATTCCCTGCTAGGTTGAGACTGAAAATCAATGAGATAGATTTATCGGACAGATCGAAACAAAATATCCTATATACACAACATTTATTGAACTAATAACAATGAAAAGATTTTTCTAAGTTATTGAACATCTCTTGATATTTATGAATACTTGTATATTAGTTGAAATAAACTACATATATTATATAACTCATTTTCATCTCATCTGCTTTGTCAAAATAATTAAATTGTTTCAGTGCATAACTGGTATGCTTAAAAATACTTACAAAAAAGTGTATTTTGTCAGTCATTTATTTCAGCTAAAACAATAAAAATAAAATGCATATTATTATTCACTGTTAAACAGAAGAAGGATTATATAATGCAAATCAAAGAATGCAAAATGTTTTCTTCAATTACAGAGTAAAAAAAAAAAAAAACAAAACTTAGTTTTCAACATATTATCTTTCTCTTTATTATTTTTTCTCTTCAAAACAATTAAGTGTTTTGTTGATTTATTCCATTTTTAAAAAGGAGAAACATGTTTTACTCAAACAAGAAAAACATCTCCTGTCTCGAAATCTGCCAGTAGGCCGACGGGCTTGCCCCCCCCCTCCCACATGGGGCTGTTGCACCAATGAAGATGAAGAATGAATAGTTTTTATTGAGTTTTGACGGGGTTTTTTTTCTTATTTATTTTTTTAACGTGTTACATGGCCTGTACTGTCCCTCTAGATACAGTTAGAATCGAATGATAATGATATGCTTGGCTAAGTACAAATGTATCGCATTTTAAATACACAAAAAATATGAACATTGTAACTAATAACAAACATTGAAGTTTATCATTAATATATATTTTTTACAATTAAATATTTAAATACAAATAACTATTCAAGAAATTTACTTCAACCCTGCCTTTTTTTTCAAAGAACTTTGATTTTTTTAGAAATTAACTTTAATTTACCAAATTTAATTTTATGTAAATGTTAAAGTGTATTTTGTATTTCATTTTCAGCACTCAATACAAATATATTTATATGATAAATTCAATAGGATTATAAACTAGTAAAAAAAAAAAAAAAAAAAAAAAACATGCTTTACTTTACATTTTTAAATATTTTTATCGGTTCTGTTAATGAATCTCACAACTGTATATACAGTCTTTAAATCCTCGATATAAAGTGATCTTCGGCTTCCGCACAGCAGAGAAAATATTACTTGCCGAATCTTCTGATTTATTGCTCTCACACAACGAAAATTCTCATATAAATCCCCTTATACGCTGCTGCCATCTGTTGAATACAGTTACACTTACTTGGCAACTGCAGTGGTGAGAACTAAAAATTTGATCCAAATGCTTGTTTTGAGAAGCCAGAAATCTTTATAAAAAAGAGAGAGAGAGAGACAGAGATAGAGTGATGTATTTCAAGATAAGCGCTGATACTCTATCCCAGGGGTCTCCAAACTACGGCCCGCCAGTGTCATCAATCTGGCCCGCGACAGTGAACAGCTTATTGTTGTTGTAATAAGTTGGATAAAAAAACACAGAATGATAATAACTCGGTTTTATTTACTTGCTAGGTAAAGCTTAATGACAAGCATAATACGCAGAAAAATTAACTTAAGCATAACAACTAACAAATAATTGAAATTAATCCCACTAACATTATAAACTAGTGAACATCCCGCGGTTAACCTCGGTAGTTATATCTACCTATTTTCGCTTTTAACCATTAGATGTCGTCATGTCACGATCGTATCGATACACACAATAGTAATTGTAGTAATTGAACCAGCGAATTTAGCAAGCATATGCTCGCTCAGAGCGCGTACTCGGCGACTAGTCTAGAAATTATATATAATGGCAGAAAAATTAAAATGCTTTAGGCCCTTGGTACTTACTGAAGTAAACAGTAGGGCCCTAAGGCTGGAAAGTTTGGAGACCCTTGCTCTAACCCATTAATTGTTTTGGCCTTTCTCTTCCGCACATACATGACAAAAAAATTTTTGTGTGTATGAAAGTATAGTGAAAGTAAGGGACAGGCAGTGTCTTTTAAGTTTTCTTTTCCAGAGTGTGTTTTGCAGCAGCAAAATAATAAATTCTAGTTTTTAGTTTGCTTCGTAATTGAGCGAATAATAATTAATTGATTATTGATTATCAGATATTAAAATTGATTATTATAGTATTTTTGTTCTGCACTAGATTATTACCCTTTACTAGGTAGCAATATTATTATCAGAATTATTAAATATGAAGTTTTTTACGCTTTTCACGTCTGAAATCTGACGTACTTTAACTAAAAAACTTGTGCACCCTCTGATTTCTACTAAAAATTGGACTGTAGTGTGCAGGTTGGGCAATCAGATTGCAACTGGGTGTGGTTGAGTTGAGATACTTGAGGCACAGGCTTGAGAACTCACAGTTTAATTTACACACTTACAAACACCACACACATACAATTAGACATATGCAATATTTAACACATTTAACGACAGATAATTATAGATTCGGGGAAGCACTCCACTTCTAAGCTGAAAATCCGTAACTCGGATATGCGCAAGGTGTGCGAAATACGCTTCCCCCTCCGAGTGAGAATCCGTAGGTCAACTGACAATTTCTCCTGAACGCCAAAGGGAGAGCTCCTGCCAGTGCGTAGGAGGAAGCATGGTTACAGGACTAGATTAACAAACACATGAACGCATACGTAAGAAAAAGTCTCATCACCGGTTAGCAACCAGGATCTGGCAACGCTTAGTTAGAACACAAGGTGATTCCCGCTCTTTTTGTTTTTGTGTTATACGGCAAAAGTGTAAAATGATAGTATTCACATATTATAGGAATGCAATGAGTCTCTTTAAAGTGGTTCTACTATAACTTGTAAAAAAGTATTATTTTCTCCTATTTATTTTAAATTTTGTTGTTGTATATCTGATTGCAAAATTTTTGTAATTGAAAAAAAAAAAAATGTCTGCTTGAATGTAAGCGAATGGAAGTGAGAAAAGCAAGAGAAAAAAAAAGCTGATGAAAAATTTGTATAAAAAAACTGCCCAAAATAAAAGAGTTTTTGTTTATTTAACAATAAGGGTAGGTATGCATGAGTGATCTAGTTCTTTCAAATACTATTTTAAGATATTTTAAGCTCAATTAAGGCTTTTGTGTATTTTAGATGCATAAAACCATGAAGTTTATATTAATGGTCTGTTGTCCATATGGAAGTATAAGTATTGACTTCCATGGCCCTGGCGCGTCGTTACTACTACCTAGCGGCATTATATATGCACTAATAAACTCTTAACAAGCTTGGTACTCAAACATATGATTAAAATTTCAATATATATTTATTTTTAGGTATAGACTCTAAAGTATTTTAATCTAAAATTACAAATCTTTCAAAAGCATCGAAGCCCTTTAGAAATCTATTTGGAAGAACTTAAAAAATATCGTCATGAATTTGAGAACTTAAAAACGCAAGCTAGAGAAGGGAAAAAATTGGGCTGCATCTTCAAGTATCACTTTACGTACCCCTTAGGTACGGCTACTTTACTTTGAAGACCATAAACCTATATATAGGTGTTAGTGGCACGCATCGCACAGGTGTTTAGAAAATAATCCACTTCTGAGCAGTCATCTGGTCATTTTAAAACACGATGCCATACATCTTTTACCTTTGCATGTGATTTGAAATTTCACTCTCTTAAAAGTCTCGATTGTTATAGTTGAACAATCGAGACTTTTAAGAGAGTGAAATTTCTGATGACGTAATGATGATTCTCTGATTATGATGATGGTTCTGATTTCTGATGACGTAACCTTTCGTGGATGACATTCACTAAATTTTCGTAAATAGCTGTCCCGAGAATTGAACAAATATTCCACACTCTTGAAACGATGTTGTAAACGATTATCATATCATATACTATTCAATCTACTATCATCATCATATACTTATCATCATATACTACAATCTACTTATCATCATATACTATTCAATCTCTTATCATCATATCATTCAATATCATCATATACTATTCAATCTCTTATCACATATACTATTCAACTCATCTCATATACTATTCAATCTACTTATCATCATATACTATTCAATCTACTTATGCATATACTATTCAATCTACTTCCAACTCATCTGTTTGCGACTTCGGGTAAAATTGTTCAGATTGTCTTACAGACTGTCCTGTCATCAATGTTATACTATACAGATAAATTAGAATCTTACTGATATTTTAAATCATTCACTCTCTTATACCACTTTGGAGTATTAATGGGAAACAAGTTTTATATTCTTGCAATATTCACATCCTCTCCATTTCACTCTCTTCATAATATATAAAGTAAAGATAAATTAGGTATTGAAAGTCTTACCTTTATTAGTATGCTTAAAATTAATGGAAAAAATGTATGATTTTTCTAAGTGAGTGAGCATAGTAGAGTTTTTGAGAATAAAAGATCGAAACCTTTTGTTGGAAAATTTGTAATCAAATAGAAAGTTAACGAGGAATGGCCTCCAAGGTCACCTGGCCTTATTTCAGTAGATTTTCTAGAGAGACTAGATTTCATTCCAGTAGCTTGTCATACCGCAATCTGCGATGCGTTAATTATCCATGCAGATGAGTAACATCTGAAATGCTACAGAATAATGAACATGTGTATATCATAAATTTGTTTTTTAAAAACATTTTTTAGAAAATCGTATTTTTGAAAACTTTATTATTTCTACGTATAAAAAAATCAGACATTCTGTGGGATTTCTATGGGATGAAATCAGACATGAATCCAGTGAAAGAAATCAAAGCTTTCAAGATTCAGTTTAACCAATAAGTTAAAAATAAAAATCGCTTCAATTCTCCCACTCAAAATAGAAGGCAAATCACAGACTACAACAAATTTGTAAATTTTTATCAGAAACATACGGAGTAATTTTAATATTAGACAGTATACGACATCATAATTAAAAGCCTAGAATTCAAATTTTTATTAGTAGGGGTGAAAAATCCATCAATTTTTAGAAATAAAAAAACTTTAGCAAAGAATGGAAAAAATGTGATAATTGGTGAATAATTTACATTCTTGAATTATTTACCAATGGTGAATAATTGGTGAATAATTTACATTGGTGAATTATTTACCAATGGTGAGTAATTTACAAAAGACAAATAATAATAGAATTGGAAATCACCTTCATAATCTATTTCAAAGAGTTTCTGTAGACCATTTTCAATATATTTTTTAAAAGTGCTAACATAAAAAACTTTAGAGGGGTGAAAAAAAACAGAAATTTTCCACCCAAAAATTAATTGAGCAAATTGCAATTATATACAATTAATAACAAATTATACTATCCCATTAGTTTCTCTAGTAGAAGATAGATGGCGCGGTCATCTTTGACGCTAATCTTTTAGGATTTATTCGAATGGTACAAATCATAAAAATGACTCGAGTTGACCATCACTGTTAAAAGTATACTACTTTACACTACGGCAATAGTCAGTAGTTTATTTGTTTAAAATGTCATTTTTTTGCATTAAAAATCATTGCAAAATAAAAAGACAAACTAATAAAGAATTATATGCTAACTTACAATTCATTTTTATTCTTTTTATTTGAAAATTATAAATATTTAAATATTGTGCTATTGTTTTTTATCACTGGCCCAAATTACAGTGTATGATTAATTATCTTTCTTAGATTGATAAAAATTATATATATATATATATATATATAATTTACCAAAATTCTTAAAAAATACTGTAATCTTAATTGAATTACTCAATACATAAGTGAATTTTAATAATGTTAAAGTATAGTTGTTTTGGTTTTAGTATTTTTTTTTTAAAATTCTAAATTGGGCATTTATTTTAGTTTGCGTGGCACGAAATTGCAACATGAAATTGTCATACATCATATTTTTTATTGTTGATTAATATTATTGTTATACATTATTTATTATTATTGTTTGCGTGACTTGTAGCTTGAAATTGTCACACATCATATTTTTTATTATTGATTGATATTATTGTCATACATCATTTATTTTTTATTGTTTGCGTGACATGCAACATGAAATATTTGTTGAACATCATAATTTTTATTATTGAGAATTTTTTTATTTATACGTAGAATTACGAATTTATCAAGTACGAAATTTTATTTATCTAATTATAATTAAAAAGAAATAATTTTATTTAAATTTAGAATTTACTGTATTCGTTTTTTTAATTTATTGACTAATAATTGTTGTACGTTTTTCGACAAATAATTGTTTTAAAATTTTAAAAATTTAGAATTTGGATTAAAAATATTTTTTTATTTGTTTTACATAGAATTATCAGAAATAAGCAAAAGAAATGCTTTTTATAATTAAAAAAAACTTCAAATGCTTTTTTGTGACGAAATTGTATAAGTACATTATATTTTTAGATCAAAATTTATTTAATTCTTAATTATTCAAAACTAATAATGATTTTTATATGAGTGGTTAATAAAGAAGCAATTTAGAAAGAATCTAAATGACTATTACTGCTGTTATTTTTTATTTTATTTATTTATTTATTATTATTATTTTATTAGTTAATTAATTTATTTATTTATTTATTATTTTATTTATTTATTTATTATTTTATTTATTTATTATTTTATTTATTTATTATTTTATTTATTTATTATTTTATTTATTTATTTTTGCTTTAAAATACCTTAGTTATACGTTGCATTTGTATTGAACAAATAAATGGACTATACTAACACTTTGGCTAAAGAAAGGCGCTTTTTTTTAAACTTTTGCCTACTATGTAACTATTTCCTATCAATAAATTTATTTAATTACTATAATAATTTATTTAATTATAAATTAATGCTAAAAATTATTGACGTTTTGCAAAAAAAAAATAGAAATAATGTGGGAATGTAAATTATCAGCTATTTTTAAATTTGATATGGCAAACTATTTTTAAATATATTAACTATTTTTAAAAGAAAGCAATCAAATTTAATTCCATACTTTTTAAAAATTTTATTATTTGTTTTTTCACTAAAGTGTTTTTTCACTAGTAGTGTACTGATATCATTTCGTAATGGATTATATTAGACTTATCATCCCCTGGAATGAATGAATTGTAAATACAGTAACATTATATTAAGTATAATTCATGAAATTTTGTCTGAATTTCTTTACTAATATTAATTTATATTTAATTTGATCCTATTTACTTGTAGTTCATCATACCCATATATCATAAAAGGTTGCACTGGATTTTTTAAGCAATCTTTTGCAACTTTTTCACATCAACTTTAAAATTAGCATTTTAATTATTGCTTATGATTGCATAAATCATTGAAGCTCCTTTTCTCACAATTTTTCAATGATTTTATTTAAAATATTATAGTCAATATCTCCTTTTTTTATCAATCGTAATCAATTTTGATAATGCACTAGTTGTAAAAGTTTACATACACATTTAACATGTGATGCGTATTTATCAAGAGGTGTACATTAAAATTTTGAAATTAAATATATATATATATTGCTGCGCAACTTAAATACAAACATTTATAAATTAATCCTATAAATTATTGCCTTTTGCAAAAAACAAGAAATTATGTCAAAAGGCAAATTATATAGCTATTTTTTAAATTTGATAAGGCAAACTATTCTTTTGATATGACAAACTATTTTTAAATTTGATATGACAAACTATTTTTAAATTTGATATGGCAAAATATTCTTTTGATATGACAAACTATTCTTTTGATATGGCAAACTATTTTTAAATTAGATATGATTCATATTTGCTCAATGAATAATTGTACTGTATTGCAAAAGATTACCGTATTCTAAGAAAGTTATAAAAAATCACATTTTTAAAGGGATTTATAACACATTTAATTGCAGTTTAAGTGTCAATTGATCAATGCCTAAAATAACTATCAACTGATAATCTATCACTAATGAGCTTTTATGCAGTAAATTCTGAGTACAAAAGTCCACAAATAGGCTTTGAAAAACTTTTAATCTATCTTTCTCTCTTATTTTCTAAAAGATAAAAAGCTCAAGTTTGCTATTAATTACTAATTACAGGCAGCTATTAATTATTTATGAATTAGCAACATAGAACCTTAGTTCTGAACTTTTCAGCTTTTGAATAGGAAAACTTCTCACATCCGACTACGTGACAAAGAACTCTGCAGACTTTTTTACAAAAATAAATTTTTCAATTTCAAAAATTATAAATAAAAAATGTTGTCCTAAAACTGTAACACGAAACAAATTATAAATGCTTTTTTTTTTTTTTCAGAAGACGTTAAAATTAATAAAAATATCATTAATAGTTTTCTGTACGAAAGGTGTTTGGTCTCACCTTGACCCCTAATTGTGACCCATTTCATTCATAGGGACACTACGTGCCCATTGGCTATTTCATATTCCCTTACATATTATTCAATGCTTCATATTAATTTAATTAAGTCTAAGTAAATAAATTAGATCAGAGTTTTTATCCTGTTGGAATATTGAACGACAGATTCTTAATGAACTACAAACTATTACAGCAATACGGACTACTATACATGGCTGCTGTCTTCGGTACAAGCATAGAAGGATGACAGAATTTCTTCAGTGGATAGACCTTGCAAGAACTGATAAAATGCATCAATATATTTATCTACTCCGTTTTTGGTATAAAACGACAAAATAATCACTATTGCATTACCTCAATATTGCTGTAAGGTGAAACAGCATAGCAATGTGTATTTAAATTATTAAGAGAAACTGTTACTTAATCAAGATGCTATATAACTACAAAAAAGAGAGGAAAATAAAATAAACATTTTTGGGCCAGATAATAATCATGAATATCCATATTTACAACATTCATCATCAAATTTAGAAATTAAAAAAAAAAAAGCATTATTTTAAGCATGTTTATACTGAATAAAATAAAAAGTTTATCCACGAAATCTAATTGACCCTTCTTAATTAGCGCATGTCCTTACAAATAAAGCGTAATTAACAATTAATGTCCGCTGCCTTATAAAATCAAGGAATGGGAAATAAAATTTCAAACAGTTTTGTGTCAAACTTGGATATATATATATTCCTCCTTTGATTCTTGACCTCCACATTGTTGCACTAACTTTGCATTCTTTCTCACATTTTCTCATAACCCCAGTTTCTTGCCTTTTCTATAATTTAACATTTCTCTGCGTGGATTCTGACGTTTCCTTCATTTACCAGCTCTTCAAATTTCTAACTTAAACATTTTTAATAATTTGTTTAAGGGTTATAGAAACAATTGACTAGTAGATTTTCGATAACTTTCGCCTTTTTCAGATGCATAGTCCTCCCGTTGCCTCACGGAGTTGGATCTCAGTTCTTTAAACTTCATTTACGAGACTAATTCACCTAACAAGTTCTAAGCCTAATCATTTATCTCATGATGTCATTTGGCTATACAAAGTCGGTAAGATACGTGTAAACAATGTACAAAAATTAAAATGTGAAAAATGTGTGATTCATGTCATTTTAGCACCATTAGGTCAATATTCAAAAATATAACCAGCTGCTTAACTAGTATAGTTCGTTAAATAAATTCAGAAAGTAATATTAATACAGTGATACTTCGGTATCGTCCTCTTTGAAGGAAGTCTAATGTTTATTCCTATGTTCCCAGTGGATTATTTTCTTTTATTTCCCAAGATGAAATTGAAGATAAAAGGGCAGAGGTTCAAGTCGATAGAAGAGGCGGCTGTGACATCTGAACTCAATATTGTTGAGTGAAGGCGTCTACTGACCAGTACACTCGTTCCAAGAGTTGCATTGAATTGGGAGGAGACTAGATAGAAGCTTAATATAAATTGCAAGTATATCCTCTGTGTTATATATTCTGTGTGTGAACTGTCCTGTAACATTTTGAATACACTGTGTATGTATCATTTCAAAAAATAACCATGCAAGACAGTTTGTTAATGGGATACTTAATGAAATTTCATAAGTCACCATAACCTTTATAAAATTCAACTAGATTTTTGGACGCATTCCATTCCATTCCAAATGAAAGCCTGGATTCAATACATGCAAGATGCTCAGTAAATATATGGCCAAATTGTAGAAGTAGCCAAAAATATTTTTTTCCGTGGAATAGGTATTTGGAAATATTGCATTCAAAGTTAACAATTAAAAAAAAAAAATTTGAAAACTGAAATTAAAACAGACCATATGAATAACAAGGAAGTTTTTAAAGAGTCCTATATTTTTTTAGATTTGCAATAAAAAAGACAACGTATAAGTAACTTCATCAGTTAATAACACAGGGAAATATGCTTAAAGTGAAGCTTACAGCAGGTACCCTCGGATATGTCTGCACAGATAGGATAATCGTTCATTATTCAATATATGCACTTTCTGTAAATCGAATAAGGGCACTTTTATGTAATTTCCCATATGAATGAATGCTTCAGATCTAAGTTATGCAAAAACATCTTTCGTGCTTGTAGAAGGATTTAGCTCAAATTCACTCAAAACAGTTTAAACACACATCACGTCTATTGGTACAGAAAGATCTACTTCTGCAAAATTGCAAGTGTACGCGCTGTAACATTTGCAGATTCAGTAATTGTCTGATTCAGAATCGTTAAATGTACAACTTTTGAGTAGCTCGTCCATTTCCTTTACCAGCCCTATACAATAGATGGATATCTGCAAGACCTGAATTAGTATACTGATAAAATTCCATGCTCGGAATAACGCCTTACACCACTGCAATGTATTATCATTTAATCAGAGGTCTCTATCACTTAAATACAACATTTCCGGACCTGTGCTCACGGGTAAAAAGGTTTATTTTGGTCTCTCTACCATCCTTTCCCATTTAGCCAGATATTTTATGAGCTTCCTGTGCACGTGGTATTTAAAAAGAACAGAAGAAATGATACATTATCTTAAAGTAATGACTTTTTATTACAAATAAATTGCTGAAATGGTTAAATTATATGGTTGAAAATGGAAGATGAATTATAATGACTCGCTTATTTTCTGAGGAATATGTCGAGAAAGCCCATACGCACTCCAGGTGTAGAACTGCTAAAGCCAGTTGTATGGAAGAGATGCAAAGATATGGGGAATCTTTTTCCCAATACCGCCAAGTGCTTGAATCATTATCTTTGTGATTCGGGTTTCTTTCTAACTGCAAGATATAATTCAGATCTTTCAGGGAATGTTATAATTTTCAAATATGATACATAATATTTGAGCGCAGTAGAAATTTTTACCACTCACAAGTACAAGAGCTTTATAACTAACTGTAATGTGTTATATTTTATGGTAGGGCTAGAATTGCGTGATATACAATTGTAATTGCATCTAATATATCATTTTCTCAAGAATTAAAGTCCAGATTGCTGCTTATATAGTCGTGTCCAATTTTCTTATTATTTTTTGTAGTAAAAGTGACCCACAGCAGCAATTTATCATTATTTTATATCACTAATAAAGCCATTTTAAATGTAATAGTAACAAGTTGGTAGACGGTCATGGCCATCATTGGGCTGTGTGGCAATGAAAAAGATAAAGAAGTAATAAGTCATAATTTAACATGTTCAATTTATATGTATTGACAAATGTATTGCACAAGCAAACATACATACAAAAGCCAATTATCGATTAATATTTTATCAAGAATCCTCCATGATTATCTAATTGGACTGCATTATATTCCATACGACTCAATGAAGAAAAATTGCCATATTTACCTGAAAAGGAATTTTTCAGAATTACTTATTAAATTTTATGTTCCAACAGCTATTCTATGTCATATGTGATTTCAGCAAATTGAAGCTTACAACTATTTTAAAACGAATGTAAGGCAATTAGTTTTCAAGCTATGAGTGTGTGTGTATAGTGAGAGGAATGAGCTAAAGGGGTGAGATGTTTTTCTTTACAAATAGAAGTAAAATCACCTAAATTAAATGAATATGTATGCATAAAAATATGGAATACTTTATGGTGAGCCCAAATGTTAATTATCAAGAATTTCAGAATTACTTTTGGCTAAGCACACTTGATTTTAAATTCAAAATCATTAAAGTGCCTTATTTCCTTTATTGCAACGTTTTTATGCAAAAATTATTTATTTTAAAATCTAGATACTGTCGAATCCAGGATAAAAATCAAATATTTCTTAATAATCTTCCCTGTTCGTAAATTATATGAAAAAAAAAATTAAAATCAAACTTCTCTTTTTATTGAAGACCTACAGATTTAAATGCTTTGTTATATTTGTCGTAATAAATAATCATTATATATAAATGCTTACATTTATTAAATAATAATTTTTGTACGCTAATGATCTGAATATTTTATTTCTGGTTTAATAATCCCTGCTGTAGAAGTGTATTGCTAACATTAAATAAAGCGAGTAAAACGTTTGTATGATATTTATTGATGAAGACATACTGAGAGAGTGGTAAAAATTTTTTACTTTCAATTAAAATAGAGGTGAAAGTAAAAATCTCGAGAACATTGAAGTAAAGTGCTATGGATAGCACCTGACATCAGAGTTCATGTCATACATGACCATTTTTGAAAAGGTAGATAAGATTAGAGGATTCTATTATTTTGCCCCATAATCGCTTGAAGGGTCGTGTTTCGAATCTTTTTGAGGGAACATCCCCAAATTCCCATCTTCTAGATTCCCTTGAATCTGACGGACAATTCTTCGCTAGAATTTGAATGCGTGTTGCAATTATGTGTCATATAGTGGGAGTTTTGGATTATCTTTCAATCTCTTTCTTTATGATTCATTCAATATTGGTTGCTTTTTACAGCAATTGCTTTTATTATTTTATTGTTCATTCAATTAGGTTATCTTCCTCTCTCTCTTATATATATATATATATTTATATATATACGCCAGTATATACTGGAGTCTAAAAGTTAAGCATAATAATTCATAAAATGCAAAAAACCTATGAACCTACTCACCATAGGCAGTTCAGATGGGTTTGGGCAATTGATGAATATTCAAACAGAATGAGTGATGGCAGAAAGACGCCAAACAGACATGTTTGCAAAAAAAAAAAAAAAAAAAGTAGAAGAATCATTGGAAGGCTATAAACAGAGCACTCGCAAACCGTGGCGTCTTACTGTGTGATCTGAATACTGTATCAGATGTTTAAGTGCAGGAGATGTTAACCGACGATCAGTACCAGGTCGGCTAACAGTCACAACCGTTCGCCAATAGCAATATTTGGGCAATAACTGCGTGAAGTCAGAGAGACAGTTATTCCAGAGCTGAGTTCAGTATCACTGTCGACACAACAGTGCGAGTTTCCAGACAAACTGTGTACGAGAGACTCAAATGATTAGCTGTTTGCAATGTTATCACGTCTGCGCATAAATGCGCTCGTTTAAACTGGAGTTAGAAACAACAGCACTGGAGTTTGGGGCAGTGGGCCAATATGATGTTCAGTAGCAAATCCCGCCTTAGTCCGAACACTAATTCTCGTCAAATAAAGATATGGAGAGCATGTAACTCTTTTTACTTTTAAAAATATTCGAAAACGTCAAGGAAAGATAACATTTTCTGTCAAGTGGAGTCATTATATAAGCAAGCATCATGTTGTATAGCTATACAGACCTCTATATCTTTCAGACGGAACTGTGACTACTAAAAATACAGAGATGAAATTCTTGAACCTTTTATTCGCCTGTTTCTAAGTTCTATTCCTGACTTCATACCAATGAATGAGAATGCACTTTGCTACCAAGCGAGCCAGATCTACAATTTCCTTGAAATTGAAATAGCCAGAGCATCCGTGTTCTGCTTACTCACCTGATCTGAATCCTATCAAACATGTGTGGGATATGTTCGGGAGACAGCTGTTCCGCAGTGCTGTTGCGCAATTCTTCCGCACCCACCAAGATCCATTCCAGAACTGAAAAGAGTTCTCCCCTAACGTTTGGAACGGTTTAAGCCTATAACTTATCTGCAATGCCATTGCAAGTATGGGCAACTCGTGCGTCTGGGAAATCGTGCTGTGTACCTCTGTACCAGAAGTGACCACACATCTCATTAAACTGCAGCATTTGTCATTTTGTTATTTTATTTGTTTTTTATTAAAGTGTAACTTCTATGCCCAATTTCTTTTCAAGCTAGTTCTTTGTATAATAAAGGTAATTATTATCCTTCGTTTGCCTTGCTTTCTTATTTTCTAACTGTTTACACCTGCATATTAAGTTTCATATATATATATATATATATATATATATATATATATACATATATATCAAGATATAAAACATTAAGACCAAAACATTATGACCACCTGTCAATAACGAGTTGGCCCACCTTTGGCGCGCAACACAGCTTCAACCCGCCTTGGCATGGATGCCACAAGTCCTTGGTAGATGGCCGGAGACAGATTGTACCAGATGTTTAAGCAACGGTCACGCAAATCCGAGATATTGCGAATTGGTGGTCTTTGAACTCTGAGCTACCGTCCCAGGACATCCCAAATGTGTTCTATCGGATTGAGATCCGCTGAGTTAGGCGGCCAGGACATTAACTGGAATTCAGCATCATGTTCCTGGAACCACTCCAACACAATTTTAGCCTTGTGACAAGGGGCGTTTCCTGTTGGAACATTCAATTTCCAGCTGGAAAACAGAGGCCATGTAAGGGTGCAACTGGTCCGCAATGATGTTCAGATACCCTGTAGCATTCATGGTCTGCTCTACCACAACCACTGGTCCCAGAGACGCCCAAGAGAACGTCCCCCAAAGCGTAATACCGCCACCACCGGCCTGTGTATGACCTACTGTACATTGAGGGAGCAACTGTTCGCCTGGAAGACGGCGTATCCTGACACGGCCATCGGCGTGATGAATGACAAACCGTGATTCATCTGACCAGGCAACTCTCTCCCACTGATCCATGGACCAGTCACGATGTTCCCGGGCCCAGCGCAGGCGCAGTTGGCGATGGCGCTTGGTCAGCAAAGGCACACGAGTGGGACGTTTGCTGCGTAGCCCCATATCCAACAGTGTCCGCTGAACAGTGTGCTCCGATACTATTCTACTTGGCCCTGCATTGTATTGGGCTGTCAGCTGAGCCACTGTTTGGCTCCGGTTTTGTTTCACCATGCGAGACAGTCTCCGACGATCTTTTCTTTGATAGCGTGTGGACGTCCAACACCATGTCGTCTACTGCTGGTTTCACCGTCATTCATCCACTTTGCATAAGTACTAACAACTGTAGATCGCGAACAACCCACGAGTCGTGCAGTTTCGGAAATACTTGTTCCGAGCCTTCGAGCCATTACAATCTGCCCTCTATCAAATTCGCTTAGATCCGCAACCTTCCCCATCACACACAGGAGTAAGTGAAAGAATGATTCTTCAGACTCTCCAGCAGCAGTTAAATACCACTTCCACCTAATCACGTGCCTTCCACGTCATCCAGGCGAGTTCATTGCAAAATGTAGGGGTGGTCATAATGTTTTGGCTCTTGAGTGTATATATATATGTGTGTGTGTGTGTGCGCGTGCATGCGTTCGTGCCCGCGCTCGCGCCCCAGGTACCATAAGTAAACTGATACTAAACAAAGCCATCTGTAACTTGATCTAACAGACAGAATCGCACAAAACTTTGTAGGGCGAATCAAGACTTTCTTGAAAAATGAAATAATTTCAAATCTCTCCTATATAGGCTGTATGTAGCAGAGAATCCGCATGAAATGTAGATATAAGTTTAGAATGAAGATTTCTCCGGTATGTAAGCTGCAACAACATCAAATACGAACTATGAAAGGAAAGTAAAACTTCCAAAAGTAATTTTGATTGTCGATTCTGCTTAATTATGTGTATTAAACTATGTTACTATGCTTAATTATACTGGAGAAATTATTTTATCATAATCACACCAATGCAGTAGCCGATCTTCATACACTCTTCAAAACCAGTTCAACGGTTCGCTTTTAGTTAACATATCGAAGATTTGGAATCTTGAAAAAAATAACTTTTGATCGTGAAAATATTTCAAGCCTAAATTTTACCTTGATAATGTCCCAAATTTGGCTACCTTAAAGAAGAATTCAACACCGATTGTGTTCGCCAATACATTTGATCTGTTACGTTCGAATGTAGAGAATGCTCCAGAACTGTTTTTGTCATTATATTAGAATGGTTTGTTAATTATAAATCTTTAAATATTGTAAGGAGGACTTTTTAAACTAACATTTTCTTCGTCCGAATCTCCTTTCATATTTCTTAACTAGTCCCTTACCAAATTTCGTACGATTCTATTCATTGTTAGAGCTTGAGATGATTCTGATCATGGCAACACTTTTTGTATCAATTTTGATTAATTAAATTTTTAAATTACATCTAGTAAAATTTTTGTAATAATTTTTTATTAAAAATACAAAATTCTTTTTTACAAAAAAGTTTAAAAATAGACTCCCTTTCATATAATATAAATCACATAAAAGAATATTTTGTTTTCATAAATTTAAGTAAAGTAATTGTATAAATTTTGTAGCATTAAATTAGTGCAAATGTAAATTGCGATATTCAATTAAAATTTATTTTTGTAAGTAATAAATCCTACACCTTGTATTTTAAATTTGCACTATTAAATTGAATATTGTGTAATCAAGCGAGAAAATTGTTAATGAAAAATAATCATAATCCCAAAGAATTCTGTTGCATTTTTCAGATTATAGTTCTAATCATTTATTTAATAGTATTTTAAATTTTTAAACGGAAAAAATTACTGGCATAGTTATGAAGCTATATATAAATGTAGCGAAGTGTTAGAAACAGATTTTTATCTTTTCACTTATTTATTAATTCAAAATTTATGTATTATAAAAATATTTAATATGTATAAAATATTTAATACGTATTTTTAAAATATTTTATATAAATAAAAATAATTAAATATGTTTAAAATTTCGTTTAATTTTCAGTACATAAATCAATCCCTTTGTGCATTGATTAAATATACATATTTTTTTTATTTTCTATTTTAGGATAATTTTTTATTATGCATATTCTAATGCACTCCATGTAATTTTAAAATTCTAATTCTTTCACTGAAATTTTCAAAACTCTTCAATTTCTATTTTGTTACCTTATTTTCACAATGCATCTAAAAGTTTTGTTAATCTAAAAAACAGATTAAAAACTTTAAGATAAAATGTTTCGAATATTTAATTTAAATCAACAAAATTCTTTGCTGTTATTCTTAATCAAAAAGTGCAATTGTTTAGTTTAATTCGTCTACCTATAAATGTAATCAAAATTCTGCACTTTGAAATACAAGAACGTGTTTTTCCCACCCGATTGAGAGGACAAAATAAATTAACCTCAGAAAGAGAAGGAAAAAATATATATTCAGAGGGTAAAATATTAATTTGTGGGTCAAGAGAAATCAAGGCAAGAAATTGTCACCTAGATAAAACCGGTCACAGTCTACAACAATACCCAGTGCAAACCTAGTCCAATATTTATCTCAATATCTTTGAAAGGAGTGCCAACGGACATGCGCAAAGGTTATTCTGACTCTTTAAAGACAGGTCTTGTATACATCCCGTGTCTCAGAGCAGGACAAGAACTAGCACCAATAAAGTAGTTCCGGAAATTAGTGAACGATGATTTCTGTAGGCTGATGAGGAAGTATACTTTAAAAATTGCTTCTTCAGATCTCCACTTGCGTTTCCGATTGGCATGATCAGAAATAATATTTGGGATTGGTATCTTCAGTGGGAATGGAATTTAATGATGAGTCTTTTTGCAATAATCTCAAAGCTGGATCTTACATCGCGAATGGCCATCCAATGGTAGAAAGAAGAAATAACCCCAAAAAGCTGAACCGAAAGAATCCGTGGGGAAATCAGTCCTATGCAGATTTGATAACTGAAGCAATTGAAGCCTCACCGGAAAAAAGATTGACATTGGCCCAAATTTACGAATGGATGATCAAAAACATACCTTGTTTTAAAGATCAGGCGGAAAGCAACAGCTCAGTTGGATGGAAAGTAAGTAATATTTATGAATTTTTATTGCATTTTATTACTTTTATTTTCGTTCCTCATTTACATAGGCATGAATATCATTTATATTGTTATATGATTACCATGAATAATGTTTATATTATCATATGATTACCATGAGTATCATTTATATTGTGATATGATTACCATGAATAATATTTATATTATCATATGATTACCATGAATAATATTTATATTATCATATGATTACCATGAATATCATTCATATTATCCTATGATTACCATGAATATCATTTATATTGTTATATAATTGCCAGAATATCATTTATATTATCATATGATTAACATGAATATCATTTATATTGTTATATAATTGCCATGAATATCATTTATATTATCATATGATTACCATGAAATGAATATCATTTATATTATCATATGATTATCATGAATATCATTTATATTGGCATATGATTACCATGAATATCATTTTTATTGTCATATAATTACCATGAATATCCTTTATATTGTAATATAATTACCATGAATATCATTTATATTGTCGAGGCAGCGAATTATTGTAACAGTCATGATTCTCTACTTTGTTTTAACTTATCTAAAATAATTAAAATATGCATGCTAATTCATGTCCTTATTTTGTTACAACTA
The DNA here is from genome assembly GCA_021605095.1 of Caerostris extrusa. Lineage (NCBI taxonomy): Eukaryota > Metazoa > Arthropoda > Arachnida > Araneae > Araneidae > Caerostris > Caerostris extrusa. Next base: position 96,562 of record BPLR01015235.1, read on the forward strand.
ATATAATAAAATGTTTAAGTTATTAAGTATATTTGTTAATTGCTTTTAATGTCGTAAACTTGATTTCATTGCTACTTTTTGGGAGATTTCAAATATTGAAATGGAAGCTGGGTATTCATCAATCTTTAAAATTTTGTTAAGTATTATCATTTATCGTTTATACAATGCAATGGAAATTATTTCATTTTATTTTTGGATTAATTTTAATAAAATATTTATGTTATTAAGTATATTGGTAACTGTTTTTATTGTCGAAAACATTGCTACTTTTTTGAGAGATTTCAAACATTGAAATGGAAGCTGGGTATTCTGCAATCTTTAAAAATTTATGAAGCATTATAATTTATTGTTTACATAATGCAACAGAAATCTTTTCATTTTATTGTTTAATTAATTTAAAATAAAATCATCAGATTTTCTATAACATGATTAATTACAAATTTCATCTTTCGTAAATTTTAAATTGATAAAACACTTTTTTTTAAATTTATCTCATTAACAAAACTTTTTAAAGATTAAACTATTCAAAAGTGTATAATTTCAAGGTCATTAGAAAAAAATGCTTTCATAGGAATAAGGGGCTTCAATTTTTTTTTTTTTTTTTTTTTTTTATCGACTATTACTATTTATTAAACATTCAAAATATCTTAGAATTTTTAAAAACCATCAATAATAACGAAAAACGTTGCTATATATTTGAATAAAGTTCTGTATAACTACATATTTTATTAATTATATATTTGTTATTACTTTAATATCGTATTTAAATAAACATTATTAATGTAGATTTCATCCCATCTCATAAGCATTGGTGGACACAACGTTCTTTCTATAGGTGTCTCAGACGAGCATTTTGTTTCCGACTGTCCTGTCTGTTTTTAATTAAAACAAGAAAAGTTAGAGGGACATAAAGACAATTTATCGTGATCCATATTTATCGATTATAAATCAGATTACTAAAGATGTCGTAAATAATTTTGAAGCGGTAAGTAAATACTTTATTAATTCACAAAAAAGGTGGTGGAAAATAAAATCGTTAAAAAATAATAATGTTTATCTATTAACAATCGGTTGAACCTATGCAAGAACCTAACACTTTGAGCACTTTCTTTATAGGTCAAAGCTTGACCAAGATAAAAGTTTAGTCTAAAACAAAATGTCTTGCAAGTATTTGATAAATTTTAAGTTGGAAGACTTTAAAGTATATTATCAGCTGTTACTGAACGGTAAACTTTAAGGAGCAATTAAATAAATTATTTAAACTAATCAAATTCTGATAATAGCAATTTAATTTCGATATTTTTCTAAGGATAGGAGAAAATGAAAATTTGTCTTTTTAAGTTTAAATAATATAGATAGTTTAAAAGCATTTTTAAAGTTAAAAAAATATATACTTAAAAAGCAACAACTTTACAATAAGACAAACAGACTTAATCATGTTAAATTTCAATTTACTGTTACTTGATAAATAAAACTATTTTTATTGTAATTATATTAACAAATTAACCGTAACAAAAATTTTAAACAAACCGCAATTACGTTTTTTTGTTGAAGAATATATTTCATTTAACCAATGTAATCAATGTTCATCATTTAGCTAATTAACCATATGTATTTAGCCAACTCATTGTTATTAAAAAGTACTCTTATACAACAAAATTTTTTAATAATTATGTTCTGTATTAAATCACATCTTCAGATTTATTAAGAAGCATTAACAGTGAAATTTCAGAGAGAGACTATTTCTGTGAAAATCTTAAGTATAAATTTTCTTCCCATAGACTTAATATTAAAGATACCTCTAAAAATGACCAGTCTGATCTATTTTTGATAATCTTCTCGAAACATACAGTATTATTTTGAATCCATTATTTGAGTACGGCAGAAATTTCAAAAGCAGCATTTATTTCGCAAATGTCCAGAAGCTTGACAATGAACTATTTTTAGTTTAAGAGTGGCTCGGATGGCGAGGATATTTCTTAATCATAGTTCACTGCAAACTTTCAGATGTGATACGGTTTACAGAATTCGAAAACAGAAAAAAAATTTTCCACAGTGATAGTTGTAGAAGAAATTTTTACATGTTATTTCAATTTAAAAACCACTGAAAAAATGGTAACTATGCTAGTAATTATGAATGCATGAATGGCAAATATTGTCAAAATAAAAAGTAAATTGCGGATAAATTTTTTAATAATTATGTTCTGCATTAAATCGCTTCTTCAGATTTATTGAGCTGTATTCACAGAGAAATTTGAAAGAGAGATTTTATTTCTGTAAAAGTCTTAAATATAGATTTTCTTCCCATAGATTTAACATTAAAAATACCCCTACGAACGATCAGTCTTATCTATTTTTGATAACCTTCTCGAAACATACAGTATTATTTTGAATCCATTGTTTGAGTACGGCAGAAATTTCAAAAGCAGCATTTACTTCGCAAATGTCCAGAAGCTTGACAATGAACTATTTTTCAGTTTAAGAGCGGCCCGGATGGAGAGACTATCTCTTAATAACAGTTCAGTGCAAAGCTTTCAAATGTGGTATGGTTTACAGATACTTTGATTTCGAAATCAGAAAAATTTTATCTACAGAGATAGTTGTAGAAGAAAGTCTACTTGTTATTTCAATTAAAAAATCACTAAAAAATGGTAATTATACTAATTAAGAATGCATGAATGGCAGATGTTGTTAAAATAAAAAGAAAATCTCGAATAATTATTCAAATTTCTTTTAAAAAATCAAGTTTTTGTATCAAATTAAAATTTTAATTTTTTACAGTCTGTATATAGTGTCTTGGGACCTGATGGCCGATTGACTAGCGCTCTGGTGCCACAGGTTTCGCATTCGAATCCCAACGATATCATGGATGTTTGTAACAGTTCAGAATCCACCTTCTAATATGACTGTAGGGCTTAGAGTTGACAATCCTACCCCGTATAAATAACCGTACCGCTCTTGGCCATAATGGGGGCTGTTGCGCCATTGAAAAAGAAGAAATAGTATCTTAGATAAACATAAATAAAATAGTTTGAAAAAAAGTGCTATTAATAAGAATTTTTTTTTATTAATTCTGTAAATTATATTTATTGCTTTTCATAGTAATGACTTCTCATATTGACCACCTTTCTGTAAAAGGTTACTTTTAATCGGAATGGAAGGGTGGCCATTGTTAGAAATTTACCTGTATTATACTTATATACAATAGAAGCATCCCAAATTGATTTTGATGCATTGCTTTTTTTTTTTTTTCATTTTTTCATTTGCTTTAGATCTTTTTTTATTTGTTCTTATCTGTCTCCTTGTTTGCTATTTCTTGCTTTTTGACAATGTGAAAATTAATTGAAAACACAAATGACACTAACGGAAAAAAGGATAGAAAAAGGATTTGAAACAAATTTTATTAAGCAATAAAATGTGTCGGTTTCTAAAGAATAATCTTCCTTTTCAAATGAATTAAATCGATTTTTTTTTTTCATTCTTGAAATAAAAGTTTCACATGAAAAGTAGCCAACCTATTTTTCCCAGGAGCACAGTAATGTACTTTTTGCATGGAATGATCAATTCTGTAACATGGTTATTGATTTGATGGAAAATAAAATACTTACTAAATTCAATGCCTCAATTAAAATCATCCTCAAAGATTGATTGAAACAGTTGGAGCATTGCAGTCGATATCCAGATTTCACGAAAATTTTTTCTTCCTCATATGATGCAAATATCATCCAGTTCTCTGCTGACTGCTTCTTAAAGTCAGAAAGATATGCCTGTTATTCATGTCTTCTTCTTCTTAGTTGTCTCAGAAGTAATCTCTTAGCGTCTCCAACGTTGAAAAACTATGTGAGTATAATTAAATCATCATCATCAATAGCATGACAGTTCAGTGGGTCAAGGCTTTTCTTTGAAGTGATTTCCATGCATTCCTCTGGGTGACAATGGTCCTCCAACTCTTAACCTTCAGTGCAGCAAAATCTTTTTCAACTGCGTCTATCCATTGCCACTTCAATCGTATTCCTCTTTGTCCCTCTGACTTTGCCAAAACGAGCCTTTTCACATGGTTTAAATCATTCATTCTAAATACATGAGCAGCTCAGTTTAATCTACTGATCTAAGTTAATTTTATAATCTATAAGTATTTAGTTGTCCCATCAGCAGTTGTAATGCCTTAGGTCTGCATAGAGATAAAAACGCTCCAAGTTGCAATAGTTAAATCTAGATTCCATTTCCCATTATCCTTATTCTTTGTTCCAATCCGTCTCCGTAAGATCTACCGGTTACTTTCTTCATTGGAATAATTAAATACTGAGTCAAATTTTAAATACGGTAGAAATAATCAAAAAAAAAAAATTATACAAAATATTAATTAATTAATAATATTAAAATCTATGTTTCGATAATTAAATCATCATTAATAGGACAGCCCTGTGGGTCAAGGATTTCCATTGAAGAGATTTCCATGCATTCCTCTGGCATTATTTAATTAATACTAATTAATGAATAGTAATAAAATTTATTCTTAATCAAAAAGAAATTATACAAAATCATGCATAATATAATCCGTACTTTAACATTTATTACTGCTAAAAATATAAGATGGCAATATTCCTTCTATTTCATGGTCAAAATCAACAAGGAATTCTTTTTTAAGTAATTTTATTTATGATATTTTGCAAAAATTTGAATACAAATTACATAAATCAAAGTTTCAAAAACCCTTCCCTCAAAAAGGTCAATGACATCCAAAAGAGGGTTTTTAATTATTAGAAACTTTTAATAATGCTTACCCGGTAAATTCTTAAAATAATGAAATTTTAATTATAAAATTGTATTGCAATTTTTTTTTTTTCATTTTAATGTAATTAATGCCGACAAAGAATCTACAAATTTTTTTACAATCAAACGTGAATTACCCCTCAGATTTAGTGTCCATTTTATTTAATTTAATGTACGACAAACATTTAATCTTAAGTTTAAATATTTAATAAAAAAAGGTTTTTGTGTCGTCCAAAGTCATTTAGAGATTGAACAATGGAGAATATAATTTGTTTCCCATATTATAAAGGGTCATATTGAATATGCCAAAAGTAAAGCAAATGATTCAAGGTCAGCGGACTGATGTTTCAAAAAAACAACAACAACAACAACAGGTCGAAAATAAAATTCGTAAAAATAAATAAAAAAAAAAAAAGATGACTTTGCGGTAGGCATTTCTATTAAAACTAATACCGAATTCTATTGATTAAATATAGCCCATATCAACAGCTTACAAAGAGGACGTAATCGCTAAGCTCTGATTAAATTCACAATAGTTTTTACTCAAAATAAATGCAGAATTCAATCTCTAATGAAATTTACGGTATTTTTGTAGTAAAAGAAATAAAAGATGAATTTTTTTCCTATCCGAAGGTTAATGAAAAATTTCATTTTTCATCTTTAATATTTAATCGCATTCCCGTTTTTAGGTAAAAAGTAATAATTCTAATTTTAAAGGTAAAAATTCTAATATATAAAAATATATTATAACGCATAGAATAAAAATATAAAATATTGTTATTAAATAAAGAACAGTAAAAACATAGATGGCAGAGAAAAGAATACTAAAAATCTGACTAACATTTTAATAAAACATTTGTTAATTAATTATAAGATATTTTTACCAAGAAATATTGTGGCATAAATAATAGGTACTTTTCACACAATTAAGTTTAAAGAATTAAAAATTACTTTTTGAAATTAGAGTATTGAAAATATGATTCTCATAATAAAATAACAAGCTCATGAAAGTTAGCTTTATTTTGACTGTAAATGTATAATTTAGCGATAAATTCTACATTTTAATCATCCTTACTCACACTGCGACACGAGCAGGCGTACACCTGTTAAGATCAAAAACTCAAAAATCAAGAAGTTAAAAGATGAAAAAGTTAAAAACTATTTTTTGAAATTAAAATATTGAAAATATTATTCTCATAATAAAATATCAAGTCCATGAAAGTTAACTTTATTTTAATGGTAAATGTATAATTCTAGCGATAAATCCTACATTTTAATAACTCTTACACTGTGACACAAGTAGACGTGCACCCTAATTCCGTTACTACGTTTAGTGCACCTGTACTCGTTATCGCAGACGCATCTGCGCAGATTTACCGTCTATAAAAGCTCAATAACAATAAATAATAGAAAAAGTATCTGAAGCCGAAATTTAATATATTAATAATTTTTACATTGCACTAATTTGTTTTAAATTAAGAGGATTAAAAATGAGAAGTATGGATTAAAAAAAAATTACATCAATAAATTATAAATTTAAATTTAATCTTTCTTTCTTTTTTTTTTCTAACTCATCGATTAAAACGTTTATGTTAACTTCAATATTTCGACAAATATTTAATAAAATTAAACCAAAAAAAAAAAAAAAAAAAAAAAAAAAAAGAAATAATCCGGATCAATCAGAAAATTCAGTAGCGATAATAAAATTGACGCTGATAAGAAAAGTACTGATTCAGTGGAATACTAAAAAAGGTGACAAAAAAAGTCGGACCTAAGTGGGAAATAAATTACATAATAAAATTACATAAACAAATTATAAATTAAAATTTATAATTCTTTCTCTTTCGTTAACTCATCCATTATATCGTTTATGTCAACTTCAATATTTCGACTAATATTTAATAAAACTAAACAAGAGAAAACGCCGGATCAATCAGCAAATTCAGGAGCGATAATAAAATTAACACTGATAAGAAAAACACCGATTCGTTACCGTTAAAATACTGAACAGTTAGCAAAACAAAAGCAATCGGACCTAAGTGGGAAATAAATTACATAAACAAATTATAAATAAAATTTAATCTTCCTTTCTCTTTTTCTAACTCATCGATTACTATATATCGTTTATGTCAATTTCAATAATTCGACGAATATTTATAAAACTTAAAAAAAAAAAAAAAAAACACGCTGGATCAATTAGCAAATTCAGGCGCGATAATAAAATTAGCGCTGATAAGAAAAATACTAAACTGTTGACAAAAAAAAATCGGACCTTAGTGGGAAATAGCCATAAATTTAAACACGTACACACATTTCACATGAGTTTAGAAGGGTCAAGCCCGACACCACCTCCTAGGTGGCACCTGGACACAAAAAATATTCTTTTTAAAGTCAATACTTTTACTAGAAAATTCTTTTTAAATTTATTTTTAAGTTTTTGAGGTTTTGTTTCAAACAATAACAAAATTTATAATATTATTTAATGATATTCCTTTTTTCTTAATATAAGTAACATGCATGATCGTGACTTTTTCTATCCCAGCTCCAGATTTCGTATTCCATGATTGACATTTTGAACGCAAATGTGATTCTTCTAATATGCAGGGATGACAAAACTTACAGCTTATTTGAAATTGTTTTCCAAAATTTTAAGAGTTACATGTGAGACATGTGAACCAAATCCTTTTTACTTCAATTTAATTAATATAATAATAATTGAATAATTAATATGATAATATAAATAATTATTAATATAATAATAATTATAATTAATTAATATAATAATAATAATAATTTCAAATAAGTTTTACGTACACACATTTCACATGATCTTGGAGGGGGCGGAGTCATGCCCGCCAGCCGCCTCTTGAGTGTGCGCCTGGACGCAAAAAATTTGAAATTTAATATATTAAATATCAAAGTAATTAATTAATTATTAATATTATTATATGAATATAATATTATTATATTAATTATTCCATTATTATTATATTAATTGAATTAAAAGGATTTGGTTCACATGTCTTATATAAGTGATTCCTAAAATTTTGGAAAATAATTTCAAATAAACCGTAAGTTTTTGAAATCCAAACTATAACTTTTTGTCTTCCCTGCATAATGAAAGAATCTACATTTGCGTCTCAAATGTCCATCATGAAATACGAGATATGTAGCTAGTATAGAAAAAGTCACGATATGACTCTTAAAATTTTGGAAAATAATTTCAAATATTTCTGTTCAAATGTAAGAGTCACATATAAGACTTGTGAACCAGATTCGTTAGCTATGTATGTGGCAGTATGCGTTTTTTAATTTTAACTAAATTAACTGTCCCCATGAGATGATTATTTAGAATAATTTCAATCAAATTACATGTTTTCATAAAATTAAAATTAAAAATTCGACTAGAATTAGTGAAATTGAAGATTTTAACAAGACGTTTTTTGAGTGAATTTCTAAAATCTTAAAAAATATGAACGGATAATACAAATCAGGTAAGGACCAGTGAAGATATTAGAAAATTAAAAATGTTCTCAGTGTCATATAAATAGATATAAAAAATTATATGTGAAGGAGCTAATTGAGATTTTGTTTGGTCATCTACAGTCATTTTTTGCACGCTTTAGATTAATTAGACCATGACCTACAATTTACCGTAGATTCCGAACCACTAACAAACATCCATGCTGGCACCAGGATTCGAACATTAAGCCTGTGATACCAGTGGCCAGAGCGCTAGTCAATTGGCCATCATGCCGCGAGCTAATTGAAAAAGCAAAGTAATTCGGAATCATTTAAAAGAATCGTTTTCTTTTTAATTAATTAAAGTGTTTCTGCCTTCAACTCCTAATATTCACCATATAAAATACTATACATCATTAGCAAAGCGGCGATAAAACTTTGAAATTTTACTTGATTCCACATGTTAACAGTTGGTAATTGCAAATAAATGAATCAATAAAGTTCGACAAGTCCATGTATTTTGGTGCGGTAATAGATAAATTGTTCTTATATAAAGAATTTGTTATGAGAAAAGAGAATCTTGTGCTATCTGCAAAAGCATGATTAAGTAACCCACTTATTAAAATAGTGATTCCTTTCTAATAAAAAACTTTTAGACAAAAATATAAGAAATATCATTGGCGGCTAAAAGTTTTAGTACTGAAAATGACAAAATCGATGTAAATGTCTTTAAAAACTCATTCATATTTGTAAAATGATACATTTCATCAAATAAAAAGTCAAAAACAATAGAAAGAACTACCTTTTTATTTATTAATTGGCATCAATTTCTTGTTTTCCCCCCATCCTGTAATATAAAGCAAAAAACTTCATGCAATGCTTATAAAATTTATACAATGTATACTCAGTCACATACGTGATCTAATGAATTATAAAATGTTTGTCTAATGAAAATAAAAATATCACTAAAAAATTTTTTGAAATCACTAACGCTCTGTACCTCTGTACCCCAGGTATCGGATTCGAGTCCCGGAGGTGGGATGGATGTTTGTAGTGATTCGGAATCCACTTTAATATGAGAGATTCCGGTCTAATATGAGAGTTGTGGGTGTAGTGTTACTCGCGTTCGTAGCATATCTTCAAGCTACACGTGACCCCTGGGTAATACTTAAATGAGTAACAGCGGCGCAGTCCTTGTTTATGACATGAAGATTAACTGTCTCTGCATTGCTAGTTGCATTAGAACAACAACTTATGAGTAGAAAAGTTTATTTAAAATTCTGCCCATATAATGTGCAAAGTTTGAATAATGTAGTGTTACGTGTGTAATTTGATTTCTTCTTCTTTTTTTTATTGATATACATGACCATGTGTAATTATTTATTTTATTAGCAAGAAATTAATGTATTGGAATAAAATATTATTGGATCTTTTACTGGTAGAACTTTTTCGTGCCAAATTTTACATTGAATAAAAGCAATTTAAATGAGATCATTAACTTCTAGAAAATACATTAATTGAATAGAGACTTGTAAATAGTATATTAATTCAATTTGTCATTTACGTGAACGTGAAATTATTTTATAAATTAAAAGTTTGAGTGTGTTAAAATAATATTAGTTCATGGCAATTACAATCTAATATACGCACCCTTTATATATAAAAATTTTATAAAATAATTTTTCTTCTTAAACACTACAGCAGGTTCTTGGTCAAGGGTGTCTCAGTCAGCTTTCACCAGCTAGACCCCTCTGATGTTAATATCCAAGACGTCTGGATGAGATCTGTCCGGTTTTTTCTGCCTGGGATTTCTTAGCATGAGATTTTTTTATAGGCTAGGATTGTTAGCCTTACGGCCACCCCCTCTGGTTTGTCCCTTTACTGACATTTGTAATATACAAGAGCTAATTAGACCGGAAACTATTGTTTAAAGTGGATTCCGAACCACTACATACATTCATGGATCATGGATGCCAGGATCCGAACCTTGTGGTACTGAAATTCAGAGTGATAGCCACTCAACTATCAGGCCCAGAGAAACTTCTAATTAGTAAAAACTTAGAATTTAAAAATAAGAAAATGCATAAAAATATCGAATGAATAAATAAAACTAAAAATGTATAAATAAAACACGACATGAAAGCTAAGAAAGATGGTTGTAAAGATTTATAAATTAAAAGATGGTTGTAAAAAATTTATAAATTACTTAAATGCAAACAGAAAATTATTTGCACGACATAAGAAAATGTTTTTTTCCAGGATTTAGAAATACACTAATACTGGTTATGTTTCAATTCTTTATTTATTTAATTGTCAATTTTTTCATAATAATTATTTCGCTTATTATTGTAGAAAACTTAAAAAACAGACCAAACCCCTAAAAAACCGTAGAATTTAGAAACGTAGAAAAAATTTATCATATATAGTTTTAACAAATAACCAATGCAGTTTTTTTCAAAAAAAAAAAAAATTCTCACTATACTTCAAATAACATCACTACCAGAATTTTATAAATTGGTTCCAATAGAATATTTCATTGCAATAAGTTTGAATCTTGGATGTTCCAAAATAGATTCAGCATTTTTTAGCCTCTTGCGTAAAAGCATGGTTGGTTATATAGATTAGAGAAAATAGTCTTCGACAATATCGTTCACAGACTTAATCTATTATTAAAAAGCTAATTCTGATCGAACAACCTCAAATTTACCCTTGCGGTCTTGCAAATCTGCCCTTTTACATCTTAAATTACTACAAATTTATTAATTAAATTTTGAATTACAAAGATAATAATTATTTGCAATTTAATTTGTTTGCTTTCTATGATTATTCAAGAATCAACGATTTTTTTAAATTATACTTCAGAAAATTTTTTTAATTTCTCTCATTAAAATCATTCTATATTATCTTCTGATAATATAGAATAATACGAAATTCTGAAATTGTTATAAGGAGAGAAATTAACATTTTTATTTACTTCAGTGTTTATTATATGTGCTCGATTTTAGTTATTGACTTTGATACATTTTTCCGTTTAATGTAGAAATGCTTTTTTTCCATGCATTACCTTTATTTCCTGTTTTAAAAACGAGACAATACTTCATTTTTTCCAATGTATCTAACATGTCATCACCTATATTACCTGTTTAAAAATACGAGGCATTGCTTCCTTTTTTTCAAATGCACCTAGCATGTCATCATACTATTAAATAAGGGAGTTATTTAATATCTCTGTTTTGTATTAAATTATATTATTAGATGAATTTTTCTGATTCATATATAAATCGAATTGAAAAGTTATTAATTTGGGAAAATATTACAGCAAAAATAAACAAAATTACCAAAAATTAATTTTTTTATAAATTATTTTAAAACATTTGATGAAAAGAGTATGCTTGTAATTTCAATTTTCTTATTAAATATTCTGGTTATTAAAATAAAAACTTTGCAATATGTTTTATTGAAATCAATCTGAATGTTCAATTAATTTATTCTGTTTGTTCATTTTATCAAGTCTTATTGTTGAAACAAATAGCATTCTTATAAAACAACACGCATACTTATATCTTCAAGTATGCAAGTATGCGTGTATATCTTCAAGTATGCAAGTATGCGTGTATATCTTCAAGTATGCAATCATTTCTTGTATCTTCAAGAAATGGTTGCTGTTTTTAAAATTATGCACTTTGCAATGAGATAATGATCATTTTTAAAATGAAGTGGATTTTTGTGAACTAATTTCTGATTTCTTTGTTCGTTAAGAGCTAATATGAGAATGATATATAATTAAAAATGTTTTTAATAATAAAAAAAATATTCCCTGTAGTTATTATAATACTTTATTTTAAGCCATATGATTATGATCACCCTTGTTCCTTGTTTTACAAGAAATATCTTTGTTTAATACTTAATCAATCAATAATAAATAAGAACTTTTAATTGAAATAATTGCAATAAATAAACGCAATTATTCAAAATCAACTATTATTTTATTTAGAGATAGAGAGATTTAACTTATTTTATTTTTTAATTTAGGAATAAATATTTATTTACAAGAAATATCTTTGTTTAATTCTTAATAAATCAATTAATCAATCTAAATAAGAACTTGTAGCTGCAATAAATAAATGCAGTAATTGCAACAAATAAATGCACTTATGCAAAATCAATTATTATTGTATTTAGAGATAGAGAGCTTTGACTTATTTTATTTTTAATTTTAGAAATAAATATTTGATGATAACGTTTCACTTTTCATGCTACAGCAAAACTTAATTATTTCAATCTTTATTTAAACTTTCTAAATAAAAGAGCTTGTAGCATGGGGCTATAGTGTATAATTAAACCCACGCCTCAAGGGTAAATTTAAGGTTGTTCGATCAGAGTTGGTTTTAATAATAGATTAAGTTCTGTGAACGATATTGTCGAAGACTATCTTCTCTAATCTATCTAACCAATCCCATATTCATTTCAGACTACCACACCCATACATCCTCCTTTATAAAAATCTAAAGCATGATTCCTATCAAATTTTATTTATATTTCAAATTCTCACTACAATTATTTAAGTAATGAACAAAATCATATAGATGAGAGATGTTTCATGGTTGTTGTAGGATGTGTTTCATTTCAAATTTGAAACCTTTTTGATTCATTTTTTGGATCGAAAAAAATTATTTGATCTTTAACTGAAAAAAGGATTTCCTCGAATAATTGTGGCTAAATATATTTAATCATTTAAATTATAAATGCATTGATAAACTCCTTCACAGCAATTCCTATCTAAATTTTAAAGTTTCATAATTTTAAATTTAAATTTTATTGAAACTTTGAAATCTAAAATTTATTTAGCATTTGTTTAAGCTAAAATTTATTAGTTATATTTTAGCTAAAATTTATTTAGCATTCTCTGAACTATTTATATTTTAATTATGTGCTAATTAATACAATTAACTTTTGAATTGAGTAGTAAATTTTTTTTTGATAATTAAAAACTGGAAGAATGGAATTAATCTTAATACATTTTAATAATAATCTAATAATAATTTATAATTATTATAGTTTATTATAATTAATTAATAATTAATTAATATTATTATTTTATTGTAATTAATTAATAATTAACTATTATTAACATTTTATTATAATTACTATATTATTATTAATAATTAATAATACTTTTTTCACTATTCAGATTTTTTTTTTTCATACATAAATTGTGCCTTTTCAGAATTCAATGCTAAGAAGTAAATACATACAAAAAGAGTTTTTTATTATTATTATTTTTTGTACGAAATCAACACACTTCATGAGAAATAATCTTATTTGTCTTTTGCACACCAAAATAGTAATTGAATTACGGAATAATGTATATAACCCATTAAACATTTAGAATTGTTGTTAAAGGCGTTTTTGAACTACAAAACTTCTATCTGGGTCAAACGAAGTTCTGATATATGGCGTGTGGCATTTCCTCATTTGACCACATCAGTAATAGATACTGTGCTTTTGTCTTGCATTATTTCAGGGAAGTTGATTTTTTTTTCCTACATTAGTAGAAATGTGTTCCTTTTGATCAATTCATATGAAAAATATTTTTAAATAAGCAATAAGTATCCAATAATATTAATAAAAGATCTATAATGATATGATATATATAAACCACGTAATATTATAATTCTGCTCAGAAATTATTTATTTTACAGCGTTTTTCTGATAAGGAGAAAATTGTTTTATAAGCATACGGCCAGCTGTTAGAAAGTTCATTAATAAATCACTTGAATGTGTCAACATTATTTCTTACAAACTCTATAAATTTTGAAATTTTCTAAAAAAATTTTACTTTTTTCAATCGAGCATTGGTTGTTGTTGTTTCTTATCCCACTTGGTAGTCATCTAGACCAAGCCCACGAACCCGTAAGGGCTCATAGTTGAAGGAAAAGGAACAGCTTCTGTTGTGATAGAGCACCCATAGGTAGAAGTCTGATTTGGCTCCGTGACGCTCTACAGTCACATGAGACCGGGATCTACGGCTTAAAGTAGTTTCGAACCACTACAAACATCCATGACATCGTCGGGATCGAACCTATGGCACCGAGATCCAGAGCACAAGACACTCGACCAATCAGGCCCCATGTATGGGAAGAATTTTTAATCAACTGCTCCCATAATTTTACATGGCAGTGTACAGTGCCGTAGTTAGATGTACATTGCATTTTACCACGCATAATTCTGAAAATTTTATGTACGATTTATTATCATAAGGTATGAGTACATGAAATTTTAACAAGTCAATGATTCATAATTAGTTTTAATTTAAAAGTTGCTTATTATCTTAGCCAACAAAAAAGAATATTTAAGTGTTTTTGTAAACAACCTTGAAATTAATTCCCATAACTCACTAATTCTTTTGATCTACATACTATTTCCCTATATCCCAAGATATAGGGAAAAGTATGTTGATCAAAATTTTCAATGCAATTCAGAGGAAAATTATCAAAATTTTCCCTCTGAATGCATAAATAAAGGCACTGATAAAATTCTACAATGGCCTGCGTGTGGCAATTGAATAACACGACTTTTTCGACACTTACCGGGATTATAATCAACAAAAAGAATATTTAAGTGTTTTTTGGAAACAACCTTGAAATTAATACCTATAACTTACTAATTCTTTTTTGATCTACATACTTTTTCCCTATAACCCAAATATAGATAAAAAGTATGTAAATCAAAAATTTTCAATGCAATTCAGAAGAAAAATTTTCAAAATTTTCTCTCTGAATGCATAAATAAAGGCACTGATAAAATTCGACAATGGTCTACGTGTGGCAATTCAATAACACGACTTTTTCGACACTTATCGGGATTTTTCTTTTATCTCACAAGTCGGAAACAGTGGAGGTGAAATTTCCGTTTATCTCTGAATAAATTTCTTGAGGGTGTGGTCAAACAGCTGCTTACTAAAACGCAGAGAAATGTTTAAGATGACCGGAAGAGGAAATCCTGACCGAGACGAACGGAAACCGTATGACATACAGAAGCGAAGGCCGACGGAGATACCCAGTGCGATATATATATATACATACATGCATATATATATATATATATATACAGATAAATATACAAAAAGACGGACTTTCTCTCCCAAAATCAAACAAGCAGGATCAAGTCTGATCTTGACCAAAATGATCCAACTCTGCATTAAATTTTCGGGAGATGCAAAACTTCTTTTGATTTTTAATTCGGCATCTTATTTTAACAATTGATTCACACGGGAAATACAGGGATTAAAATTCTCAGGTTAAATATAAAAAAATATGCATAAAGAATTAGAGCTAAGTGTGAAAATTATTTTTAAAAAATAATTCTGAAAGAACAATGTAACTAAATTTTTGTAAAATTATGATTCTTATTGCAAGAAAAAAATGAAAATGTCGATGTGAATGAATGAAAATGAAAATGTGATGATGAAAATGAAAACGTTGCAGATAAAAAACCTATAGAAACAGATAAATACTCCAAACTTTTTAATATTATTGACAAAAATGTGTGTGTGTGCAAAATATTAGGGTATTTAAGATCCCAATACTGCATAATAATGGAATCTAACTTCAAAATTTATTTCTAAAAACAAATGTTTGGAAAATAACCCTTTAATCTAAAACAGATTACATAACATATTGTTAACAATTTTTGGAAAATTTATAATTCAGTAAAGAGGTTAATAATATAATATTAAAGATTTTCAATTTTTAACGTAGTGATTTAGTGGCATGAGAAATCCTGGAAAGAATTTAATAAAAATAACAAATGCAAATAGTAAATTGAGCTCAATTATGATTTTTCCATACCAAATGATTTCATTTTTAAACTGTATGAAAATAATTTTTACTTTTGCATTGTCTATCAAAATATTTGTAAAATCATTTCTGCGCATTTATTAATATTTTTAAGTCATTTGTCTGTGCATTTAATAATGTTTTTAAAATCATTTTCTGTGCATTAAACATCATAAAGAATACGACTTGCGTTCATTGATCATACGTGTAAGCTAGCGAGCAAGAGAGTACAAGGTCGAATCCTATAAGGGTTATACATTGCATTTATGCAGCTGGTGCTTTCAGAAAAGGGTGAATTCGGTAGAATCTTGGTAGAATGTGGAAGTATCTTGCATCGACAGTCAGACTTTCTGGTGAGAGTTTTCCGAATTTTCTATAAAACAACATGCAAATAATGTCAGTTATATCCGAAAAAAAGTATTAATATCAATTGAAAATCTATTCACTGAAAATAATTTCAATAATGAAAAATATTTTTACCTCAGCACTAATAATATTTTATTTGACATAATATCAGTTCTGGGGCCGTCCAAGTGACTAGCGTTCTGAAACTCAGCGCCACAGGTTTCGGTCACAGCGTGCCATGGATGTTTGTAATGGTTCGAAATTCACTCTAAACCGTAGGCCTCAATCTAATATGACTGTTGGGCATAGTGCTGACAACCCTGCCCCGTAAAAAGAAAACATATCCTGCCTCGAAATCTGCCAGTAGGTAGACGGCCTTTGCCGACCATGAGGCTGTTGCGCCAATGAAGAAGAATATCATTTCTTTCTAAATATTATTACGTTATACTTCCCAGGTCACTATTAAAAAAATCAATGAACATACTACATAGTGTCAGACGAACCTGCTGCATTTAGCGAGACAATGCAAAAAAATATATATGTACTATGACATATTTGAATCCTTGTTTAACATATGTGAATTTTTCGGATTCACTGAATTGTTTTTGATATAAAATGAATGAAACATGATCAAACATAAGAACTAAATTAATTTTTTCCTTCACTTCAAATAAAAAAAATTGCTTGAAACGTTTAAATCAGATGTGAAAAAATTTGTCTGATTTTTCTTATTACTGCTGAAAGTATCCGATATGAGTTCTTATTTAATAGCAATTCAAATACATTTTAATAAGACTTGATTTAAAGTAATAACGAATATCTATCGATTGATCTCTGTTACTGGTTCAAGCCATTTCTGGACAATGTTCGACTCTTTCTGTTACCTTTTCAGACTGATAAAATGCATCAAAAGATGTAGAAAAATATAAATGTACGCGTCGCTACGTTTGTTTCAACTTCTACAAAAACTATTTTTCAAAAATGTTTGTCATGCCGAAGATATACTTAGTCGAAGTCAGTTAAATGATATTGGCTGTAGCGAAGAAAGATGCTATAAATACAAATAATTTGTTGTGCATACTTGGAGATTAAATATTTCGAGGTCACTTAGCATATTTTCTATTCAAAGCCTGAGCGTCAACGTCGAGTTAAATCAGATCTGCAGTAATTTATTAGTTTTCTTCTTCTTAGAAACGTACCGAATATTGCATTCCAAATAAGTATTTTTGTAAGTAATCAAAGGACATTAAGAACTCTCGAGTCTTTTTGCATTTGTCTTAACTACGGCAAGAACATCGAAACAATCAGGTCTATCTAAATTAATATTTTTTTCTTACGTCCTACCATATGTTTCGTAGAAAAATTTCATTAACTATTTTATTTATTTTTCTTCTTCTTCACTGGCGCAACAGCCCCATGTTGGGCCAAGGCCGTCTGCCTACTGGCAAATTTCTTTTTACGGGGTAGGGTTGTCAGCCCTATGTCCAACGCTCCACATTCATGTTAGACAGAGACCTACTGCTTAAAGGGGGCTCCGAACCACTACACACATCCATGGAATCACCGCGACTCGAACTCGAAACCTGTGGCACCGAGCGCCAAAATACTAGTCACTCGGCCATCAGGCCCTTATTTGCTTTTCAATAGAGCTAATTATTTTTTTATAAATCTGAAAAACAAACGTAGGTTAATCTTAGATAATTTAAAGATTCCCAATTCCCAAGTATTTACTAAACATTGCTCTGCAATATTTTTTAAGAACAATCTCTCATTGGTCTCAATAAAAAATTTTTTTTTTAAGTATAGTAATCTTTTTTCAGTTATCTAAAACTATTTCTTTTTAAGGTAAAAAATTATTCCCACTATTAAAACTTCTTTGATTCATTTAACTGTAACTATTCACCTACATCGATTTCACCAAAAAAAGTCTTCTAATCCAATAGTTTTTAACATTTGTTGTTTTATGAACACCTTGGCTAAAGTGAAGGTAACCTTCTCATAATAATTTTTTTCTTATCCCACTTGGTAGACAGCAACATTTAGACCAAGTCTATGAATTCGTGTTCTCATGGAAGAAGGGAGGGGGCAGCTTCTGCTGTGATGGGGCAGCCGTAGGTACAAACCTGACTTGGCTCCGTGTCGCTGAAGAAGGAGGACAATGCCTTCCGGGAGAACTTTTAGGGCAACTACCCCGAATCGTATGGGAGAAAATCTAGAAAACTCCCACCAGGTAGTCCGACTAACGAGGCAAGATGCTGAACATCATAAACGCCATCAAGTCTCTTCGTTTTTTGAACAACAAAGCCAGTGGATTGAATCCGCCCTAGCCACCAGAGTGCCATTGAGCCCAGTCGGCCAATATTTTTATAAGCATAAAATAAAATTATATTTTTATCAGTTGTACTAAAACCGTCGTTAGCATATCTGAGGTCATACAAAAATAGACGAATGTTAAACATTTCAATAATTTCTTCAGGGGAACTCTTTGTGAGGGTATTCCCTTATTTCCCTTCATGCATAGACATAGTTCCTTTAAGAAAACTTTTTCTTCATAGGAATCTATGTTGACACAGCAAAGTAATACTCCTAAGTAAAGTTTTTCACACATTAGGTTTTATTATTACAGCTACCCTTCACATACAGTACAGATAAAGCTATAATCATTTATTTTATAAATAATGCTTACTCACTGAAAAAAAGAAACAAAGAATATTGATTTGAAACAAAACAGCAACAAATTGTACGTTTATTTGAAAATTAATTTTAATACAATTTTATTTTAATTTCTAATTTCAACCAGTGTATTTCTTTATTACAGAAAATGATCATCACTCTCAGAAGTAAATTATGTTGTCGCATTTAAAAATTATCAAATGTATTTGTTATGGAGAAAGAATAGTAAATAAAAATTGTAGCATCAAAGCTTAAAATTGTAGTATTTTCTTAGAATGTTATTTAATATATTCGGATAATTTCAAGAAGACATAAAATTCGATGGCCTATGATCTGTTTCATGAAGTAATGAAAATATTTCAAATTTAAACATTTCGAAAAAATTTCAGAAATTTTCGTTAATATCAATTAATGTATAATATTAATAATGCAAAAAGGATATCGAAAAGACATTTCTGCAACAAATACTTTGAAACGCAGTTTTTTTATTATTGTTGTAACCATATTAAAACATCTGAGATATTAAACATCTGTTAGCAAAGAATACTTCAGCATGAATATTTAAGAAAAACAGCCAGTTTTTAAAATATTCCTACATTGAAGATGTCATTTCCTGTTCTTAATAATTTAAAATTATTTTTCTTCAATCTTCATTTATTTTGGCCTGAATATTTCTTAATTAGAATTTGTTGAATAACTAAATGCTTTTTAATCAATAACTGATATATTACAAATAATGACATTTGTAATTTACTATTTTGGTTGAATAATAATGGCTGATTCTATAAAACCCCACCTATTTTATTTTAGTTTATAACTTAAATACGTAATGTAATAGACAATGCGTATAATAAGCATTTTTTTAAATTTAATATAATAATAACAACATATACTCATAAGAAATTAACATAAAATAGGATAAATTAAAACAAAAAAAGAGAATAAATAGGTGAAAAAATTGGCAATTCATGAAAAATATAATTTAATCTTCAGGTCTAGTATTTGAGATTCACTATTTAAAAATTATGAATGTAAATTTCCTACTTAATTAGATATATTTTGCGCATATTAAAAGATTAATTTTTGGTATATAATCATATTTATTTGCATTTCATGTTCCATATAATTTTATTTAAATATTTTATTTATTTATTTCAACTATTTTATTTATTTATTTCAACTATTTTATTTATTTTCCCCTTTGTTTTATTTGTTATTTTAGCCGTTTTCTTTTAACTAATATTTTTTAATTTGCACTTCCTTTTCTCTGTAATTTTATTTATTTATTTCAACTGCTTTATATATTTCCCCCTTGTTTTATTTATTTTTAGCCGTTTTCTTCTAACTAATTTTTAATAACCGTTCTCTTTTAACTAATTTTTTAATAACCGCTCACTTTTAATTAATTTTTATTTAATTTGCACTTCATTTTCTCTGTAATTTAATTTACCTATTTTATTTATTTATTTCAACTGTTTTATTTTTTTTCAACTGTTAACTAATTTTTAATAACCGTTCTCTTTCAATTAATTTTTTTTTTTAATTTGCCCTTCCTTTTCTTTGCAATTTTATGTATTTGTTTCAACTGCTTTATTTATTTCTTCACCTATTTTATTTGTTATTTTAGTGGTTTTCTTTTAGCTACAGAAAACAGTATTTCTAATTATTTTTCATGTCAAATTCATTTTTTGATTCTTTAATTTTTCCTCGCTAAAGATCGAATTCGGGCAATAAATCACGAAAACATCAAGCGAAATTTTTATTTAAAAAGCAAATTACATTCAAAACATATTTTCCATCAAACAGAACAAAAAAAAAAAAAAAAAAAAAAATGCACTCGATGCCGGTTACTGACTTTACCAAGCATTCTTCTAGTGATACCACGATTTCATAGAAAGTGTAAAAATACTCCGATATTCAGAGAAATTCTCAAAATATCAAGTGACTGGGTGAAAGGCCCATGGTGACCACTCCCTAAACGCGATATGAACTGGTCCTTTTGAAGGGCAGATAATAATTTCCGATCCCCTTATTGGGGGTCGACACGCAGATAGGGATGTTTTCCTGTTTATGAAATTCCCACTGGAGACACGGATGTGCGAAGAAAGATTTTTGTCCAGTTCTAACATTCGAGAAAATTCTATTCCTCTTGAAGATAATAGAATTTAAGAACCAAAAATTAAATAAACATTCTAAATGTTAAAATTTTTGGCTATCGAAGTTCTGAGAGTAATATTTTAGATTATAATAAAATATATATTTAAAAGTAATAGAAATGTTTAATGTGAGCATCCATTAATAATAATAATAATTAACACCAATTTTCATATAATAAATATTTTATTGTACACTAGCAGAACCCGCCATATCAAAAATGTTCTGCCAGAAAAATGCATTGTAGTAAATTACATATCGCGAATATATTCTCCATGTTCCAATATATGTGCATACTAATTTTCATAGATATCGTTTGAGTATAAGATGAAATGCTGCACCACCATCTGGTAGTATGTAGCAATAAAGTGGATAGTGTAAGCATATTTTCCATTCTCGAATACATATTGTTTCTAATTTTCACAGAAAATGTCGGTTGAAAGGTATAGGAATTGATATACTGCAGCACCATCTGGTGGCGAGACTTTTAAAAAAGGGATAGCATAAAAACATTCTCCATATTTTGTTTTTATCTTAATGCGAGTTGAGGAACAATATTTTTCGTCAATCCCTAAGGTGTATAAATAAACAAACTTGATGGGTTGCCAAACACGCAACATATAATTGATAGTTAGGATTCAAATATTGAGGAGAGGAGGTGTGGGTGATATGCGAAATACCTTTAAAAAACCTAGAACCCTATTGAAGCTCCACCTACCAGTTCCAATTGTGAATCTAAACTATCTAGGGACCCACTCAAACACACACAAAAAAATTTCATCAAAATCGGTCCAGTCGTTTAGGAGGAGTTTGGCAGCAAAACACATGTACTGAAGAATTATATATATAAAGATATATTATTGCCTTATAATATAAATTTAAGTAGTAATTCAGTAAGAGTTCATTTCAGAAATTCACAGGCCGCCACCAGTCTCGTCACATATTTACGTTACTCAAAAATATAATTTGTAGCTTTTTTAAAGATTTTCGGATTTTGATGAAATATTGAAACAGGAATCATGATCCAGTTTTAGTTTAATGAAAAGATAAACTTTTAAATATCAGAAAAATATTTTCAATGTTTTTTATTTTACTACTCAACCAAAGATAATATCCTTTGTCAATAACAGAATAACCTGGATGCAAGACCCCTGTCGCCGAAAATTTTTATCTCTACTATATTTATTACCAAAAACGTTTCATTTTAAAATTCGGTTAAAAGAAGTAAATATGGTTGATTCTACACAATGTATTAAAATACGAAAGTCTGTTTGGATTAACATATGTTTATGAACAAATATTTCTGAGACACAAAATAACATATAAATAGAAACCATTTCAAAAATCAAACCAAATAATAAATGGCTTATTAATGTAATATCACGCATAAAATTCGCTATTTGCTTTTTTTTTGTATCAATTATTTTTATTGTGTGTGTGGTGTGGGTGGGTGTTGCATGATTTTCTAGTTTTGTTGTGTGGCCAAATCATAGTGCATACATAGAGCCTTCATTTCTATGCATCCCTGGTGCAATTTCTTGTAAACATTATACAAAAGCAAAACATAACAAATCATTCACTCCAACCAAAAATATTCATTTATTTGATGAACTAAATTTCTTACACTTGCTGCCACCATATATTCCCAGATCATAACTGATATTCCAGACCATAACTATTAATCACCATGTTTAATTGTTCAATTCTACACTTGTTGTTGAATTTTTCTTTTTCAATTTTTTTAGTAGTTTCTACGTATTAAAATTTTTAGTAAAATCATTACATTATACATTTAAGCAATTATTTAGATACTTTTTGGTGAATTACAGACACTTTTGCTGGTTTACTTTATCTACGTATCAATTCTCGTAAAGTATCCTTCCATGTAAACCATATTCGTGAAGAACTTTTCTTATAGTACTTTCACTCAGTGCTTTTCCTGATGTTTACAGGATACCTTTTAAAATTTGGACAGCATTTGAGACTGGATTTACATCTTCTCTTACCATAACTCCCTTTCCATATTAGTAAGCCGTTTTTGTCACCCTCATTGCCAAAAACCTTCAATCTTCTTATATTTGGCGTATTGACTTTTTGACTGTATCATGACCCTATTAACTGTTTTGTGCAATGACTTTCCTTTTACCTTCAAATTTAGAATTATTTTTCACTCCTCCAAAATTGTTGTTGGAAGAGAATTTAATATAAAATTTAAATTTAAACAAAGAATTTTTAGATATTGTCTGGCCAAAATATTCACAAAGAAATTTTATTTAATTAATGTACAGTAGGATAAGAAAGTAGGATAAATGAGTTATTTTACTCACAAATAGTAATAACCAACTACAAGTTTATTACCCTATATAGTTTCAATCAGCATTGTAAAAATAGTAAACCTTTTACTGCCAGTTAAAGTCATTTAGAGTATCGAGCTTCATAAAAAGTAGTTTTACACTATTTTTTTTATTTTGTTATTATGTAATGAGTTGTATATGATAAGGGTTTTACTAAAAGGAAAGTTTCGGAATTAAGAGTGGCAATAACTTTTTTTAAAGTAAAATTTTTATACTTCAATTTAAATCATAAGTAAATCTAACACTGGCATCAGTCATGCAAAAATAAAATATTGACCTCAAAAACCGGAATATTAAAATCAACAACCTAGAGTCCTTTCTGGAAAATCCTACATATGCTTTGAAATGAAACGATAATAGGGAGTCTTTCAATTATCCCTTGTAAAAATAATGGGCACATAATTCTCTGAAAGAAAACGCGGTTGTTACGTCTACGTCTAAATTGTCTACGTTGTTTCCGATACATAGTATTTATAGCTTTGAAGAAAGTAATAATTAGTAATCTTGTAATTCATAATAATTTAAATATGTGCTCGCCAAATATTTTAAATTTTTATAAATTTTATTTGATTTTCTAATTTTAGAATAATTTATTATTTTTTTATTCAATATCCTTGTCAACCCAGTTTGTGCTTGAAGATAACGTCCAGATAGTTTAAGAATCACTGCTATGCCATGTATTTATAAGAAGATTTTTTTTTTTTTTTTAAATTTTTCTAAAACAATAAGCAAAACTCTGTCCAATCTTTTTCAAATTTCATGATTAAAAATAAAATTTTGTTTATATGCGATAACATTTTTAATACTATAATGATGTAGTATTTAACAAAAACTGTTAACAAATATAGCTAATTCTATTAAAACGTGTTTTATTTTTCAGAATTCCATACGGCACAATCTATCGCTTCATAAAAAAAATTTTTACGTATCAGAAATGACAGTGTTGGCAAAGTTCTTGGTGGACAGTCAATGCTGCAGCAGGTTCAGGAAGAACACCAAGAAGAAAAGGCACTTACAGAAGAAGAAAAGGCAAAGCAATCCTGCCACAACACACTTTAGAAAGTTTGCCAGCACTTTTAAACACAAAAGACGCAGTTTATTTCATAACAATATGTCACAAAGAAATTTCTGGGGAGGAATACCAGATTTACATCTTGGAAATAGTCATCAATATACAACGGAACCACTAAAAGGAAGGTTTCAGTCCTTTACAACATCTGAAGAAATTAATTCAAGTTCTAACCACTCGAAACCTTTTATTTTAGGAGAAAGTCTTCCACCTTTTAGTGCACTAAATAGTGACAGATCTTGGAAAAATAGCTTTTCTTTACCTTCAGTTAATCCATATCAATCTGAACAACTTTTCATAGCTCAGACGGCATCTTTAAAGACTGAAACCAATTCCTGTGGTAGCTTCAACAATTCTTGCCAGACATATCGCCAAGAGCACTTTATCTCTTATCAAACTTCTTTCAAACAGATGAAAAATAAAACAGTGTCAACAGAGTATTTTATGAGTCCTCATCACCTCAGTGGTAGCTCTATAACTACAGAAGTTGAAAGAAATAAAATCGAATCAGATAATTCAAATTTGGCAAATATCAACCAAACATCTAATTCTTTGCTGTCTTCTGTGGATTCTGTTTACCAAGAAATTTTACCAAAAAATGACCACAATTTATCAACTGATGAAATGAACTCCTTGTTAAATAATAAAACACGTGACGATTCTTCTGATTTTAGAGCAGTTTTTAATGAATTAAATGAGATGAAAAAACCTGATGAATACAATAGCAAAATTAATAATAGATTAAAAGATCAATTAACAACATTAGATCTACACATTGATAAAAATATAAGCATATTAAATCAAACAAATTTAATGAACTTTGATCAAATGAATAAATTGGTCGATAATCAAAAAGAATCTTTCTCTGATTCAACAGCTGCAAAACCGAGAATACAATCCTCCGAATTAAAAAATACCACTTTGGCTTTCCAAAAAAGGTGATCTCAATTTTAATCCAAATCAATCGAAAGTAGATTTATTCTCATTTATCAATAAAAATACGAATGAATCTAGAATCACGCCCTATCAATCAGATTCTATATTTTTAGAAGGAATAATTCGAAAATTAAATTCCTCCCATTCAGATCTTGTCGATTCAAAAAGTATGGTAGATAAATTTTCTGCTTATCAGGAAAATCGACAGAATTCTAATGCATTTATTGATATTCCTGATAGCAGAAATGCAAAAGCATTAAATTCGCTGGACTGTCAAATGCATATACCACATTATCCTCATGAAATATGTGCGAACACAAAAGAACACCTATCTTCCCAATTGAAATTTCTTGAAGAAATTATTCATGATAATATAAATATAGACTGTAAAAATGTTAACATTAGTCAACAACATTCATCCATCCAAAGAATTTTACCTCAGCAATCAGATTCTATGTTTATCGAAGATATAATTCAAAATCTAAATTCACCATATCCAAATCAATTTCTTTCGGAAAATGAAATGAATGAAATCCCTATTTACCACGAAACTTTTTGCATCCTAGAACCTTTTCATTCTCTTCGGATGAAAGTACGAATACAGAAATATCAACCTCACAAGATGATAAAACAAACAGTCTTTGCAATCTTAATAATATTTCTTTTATAATAACTGCGTAGTAAAGCAATCTTCTGAAACAGAACTTAATGAAGATGTTTTGATTGTCAAAAAAAACAGATCATAGAAGTTTTTAACAGATCCATTAAAAGAGAATTCAACGCCACCTGAATGTAATTCTGAAATATTAACTCATATTAACGATAAAAAAGTTTTCCCAATTGTTTTCATTTAGCAGACACTCCTAGTAAACAAAACATTAATGTAAACATAGAGGATTTTAGTGAAACAGAATGGAGGCAACTTACTTCTTATTCAGAAAATAATGATACAAAAATCAGAAAAAGTTCATGAAAATATTCCAGAAGCCTTACTGAATACGATACTTTCAAATTCAGAAATGTTTTTAAAGTCTACGGAATTAGCAAACATTCATCAAAATATTTTTCCTGTCGAATGCATCAATAATATTTCTTCTAATTGTGATGCAAATGGAAATGAGCAAAATATTTCTGGCAGCCTAAATTCAGAAGCTCTTTTATCACCATCTAATTCCCTTTCCAAAACTACCGAAACTTCAATAAAATATTCGGAAGACGAATGTAATTCTGTAGAAATTAATAATTTATCTTCTCCTTCCGAGAGTGAAACATCATCCAGAAATGAGAAAGAAGATGAACTAAAAGACAATGCATTCAAAACAGAAGCAAAACAAAAATACTTCAAGGTACTTATGATTTCAATACGATTAATTTAGGTGTGGAAACCTGTAAAATGTTGAAGAAAACATCTATTACAAATCCGTTAAACAATTCAACAGAATTTAGCGATATGTTAGATTTATTTGATAAATACAATGATTCTTGTATGCTGGATGAAAAAGGAGATCCTTGTTTGATGATCGATTCATCAAATTCAAATCATGAATTCGATAATGATTTACCATCTTTATCAGATGATAAAATTACTGATGACGGAGATTTTAATCTTGATTTTGTTTGCAATCAAAGAGAGACATCGTATTCTATAGAAAATTCAATTTTTGAATATATGCAGAATGAAATTTCACAGAATGATAAAAATTTTTTTGATATTTTGAATTTTGCTACATCAGATTCTGAAACTGATTCTAAAGATGATAATTTATTTAAATACATATGAAATTTAAGAAGTATTGCAATCAACTAGGAAAGGATAACACATTCTTATATAGATGTGCAGTATTATTCTCCATTTTGTGATTTCAAAACTGTAATTTTATTGTAAAAAAAATGTTCTAAAAATGGAGAAGCATATTTTAGAAGCTGAAAAACTTGGTATAAAACACGTGCTTAATCATATCAAGAACTCACCATTGGCAGCTATGAACTTGTTCAATAAAACAATAATATGAACTACGACATTTCCATATAAGCTTGTGAAATGGGACATGAAACGTACAGGCATCGAGCGATTACGAGTGAGAATAGAATGAGTGACGAGTAGTAAATAAATTTAACAAGAATTGGAATAAAAGAAAATCAGGTGATGTAATTTTCGGGGTGTAAGATAGACGGAGAAAAATATGCCAACTTATATATGCAATAAAATTTTTTTTACAAATCCTTAAAACATGAAGGAAGAGACCTACATTTGTAAAACAAAAATTTATGCCCATAGAGAGACTTAGGATATAATTCTTGTACTGCAAAATAGGAGTAGACGTTTACCAATATGAGACAAGATTCAAGAATAAAGGTGTGGCAATCCTAACAATTTTCTGAACATTTGAAAAACCATACCAATTTCATCAAGTATACTAATATCATCATAAAACAGACATAAGAATTTCTTTACAACTTCTGTAACTTTTATGCTATTCAGATGTTCCTAGAATAAAAATGGTTATAGGCATTCCAATTATATCACCATCTCGTGATCATTATACGAATGTAATCCATTGCATTGTCTCTTTTATCAGACAAAGTAATCTGGCTATTTTATACCATTGCAGTCTCGCAGTATCTTCAATTATACATGCTGCATGAGAAAATTTTGCAATTTTATAGTTTATACTTCAGTTACTAAATATATTATATGAAAATTTAATTTTATATGAAGCACCAAGAGTTCCTATGTATGGTCACATTTAATTTGTTTGTAGAATATTTTAATATGTTAAATTTGTGAATTTGTTGAAGTTATCTATGTGTAAAATTATAAATATTTTAATTGTTTAAATTTTATATGTTGTAGAAAATGTATCAAAATGTTGGATTTGTAATTTTATCGAATAAGTTTGTTTTATAAGCTATACTACAGATTTCTAAAGAACACTTTTGATTCTATCATTATTTAAACGAAGAAGTTAATTTAATAAATGTTTATTAAATAGATTTACCAAAGAAATACTCTTTACTAAATTCAAAGCCGAAATTGAATAAAATGAAATATTTCTTTTATATATCTATAATTATTTTAATATTGAGACTATCATGTATATATATATATAATTTTTACCAAGAACTTGCAAAAAAATATATTGATGTCTTAGAATTGAATAATTATGTATTTAAAATGATTCTAACATATTAAATACTATGTATTTAATAACCTTCATTAGATAATATCAGAGCTTTTTAAACTATTTCTCATATACATTGCTGAATTAACTTTTCATCCAAAATTATAAGAAAATTTTAAAATTTGAGAAAAATAAAACAAACCAAATAAAATAAAAAAATATATAAATAATATAATTTTTTTTTTTAAATTCACAAAAAAAAAAAAATCATTCAATGAATAAAATAATATGATATGTAAAATTTAAATATTTTTAAATTTATATTTAATACTCTGTGACATCATTCTACTGCTTTTATACCATACAAATATGACTTAATATGAGTTTCAATTAAGTATTTGATTTAATTAGATATAATTTACAAACTTCTGGCAAAGAATTTTTCAAATCTTCCAATTTAAGATATGTGTCCCATTTTAGTAAAACGATTCTTCTTTTAAAGGTCTTCTTTTCCAGTGAATTTAAGTCATGGATGAACAGCAGCATTTAAAATACATTAAATAAATAAATAATTAAAAATTCTGAATGTTTTAAAGCAAATTATTAAGTTATATTAGTATTATTAATTTTAATTTTCTTTATTTTAGAACTAATACACTTATTTTATTATTTTGATAATTTTTTTTAAATTATTCAAAAAAAGGGCAGTCATTTTAGTCACATAAAACGAATTTTTCATTTAACAAAATTTCAGTTGATATCAAATGATTTAATAAATATGATTTATTGAACTTGCTACATGAAATAAAAATGATTAATGGAGATTGTTTTTACACAATTTTTACTTGATTTAATTAGAAAAGTAATACACCTATTATATTTCAACTTAGTATAAGTAACTTCTATCCAAATCTTTTTGTTATTCTCAGCTATATATATATATATATATATATAAAGTGTGAATTATTTAAATTTAAAAATATTAAAAAGTATAAGCAGATGAAAGTCAAAAGTAAATTCTCTTGTTACAACTTGAGTAAAAAACCTTGAGTTAAGAATAAAATTGATTTAAAACACTTTGAATATTCTTCAGGCTAATAAAAATAAGCAATTATATTTAATGTAGCATAAATGTGTGATTTAAAAATATTTCACAGAAATCATATAAACATGATGTGAACTATGAGATTTGAAACTTGCGTAATATTTTTATTATCACTCGAGTTTTGATTAGCTGAGATTAAAGTGAATGGAAAACAATGCCAACTGATTCTATTCAAACAGCAACTTAAGAATATGATAAATTGATAAAGTGTTCAGAAATCTGTGCAATACATAATTGTTCAAAGCATTTTCTTAAAATATAGAATGTTTTAAGTAATTATTATTATCTATCTGCATTAATGTAAACAAATTACAATCTTAATAATGCCATGTCTGTGATATTACTGTTACATGTGCCTTAATAAATTTTTGGTGTCAAATTTATTTTATTATTTCATTTTGATAAAGTGTTTTTAAATTAAAATTTTATTAATTTTTGCAATCCCTCAATTAAATGGAACACAAAAAATAAGCACTATTTTAAGAAAATATTATATATAAAATAACAACAACATTATTTTCAGTTTCATAGATTTGACTTTATTAATATAAAATTAATTGAAAAAAGTTGCATTTAATTCCTTTTTATTTTAAGAAAATTTCAATTTAACTATAGCTGAAAATAAAACATTTACCAATTATTTATCTCAGTTAGTAAAGACACCCATGTGCAGAGGTTAAAATTTAAAATTTCTAAGTGCAGATTATAGGCTCCTGGATTAACAATCACCAAGGGTAGAAATTTCAAAGTGGGGAATGGGGCGGAAGCATTGATATATAACAATTCTAGGGGTACAGTAAAAATTAAATCTTTTTTATTTGCAGATAATACATAAAACTTCAATGTGAATGCATTCTGCCACCAACTTTGAAGAATGGGAACCTAATCTTTCCCCTTTTTGTATTGTTTAAAAAAAATTAACTGAGAACTTTGGATGATGAAGGGTTACGATATTTTTACAAAAGCAGGCAATATGTACTCTTGTTATACACTGATGTATGCAAGTGGATAAAACATTTAAAAAAAAAATATCTATAAAAGCTCTCTGGAAACTGCTCTGGAATATGTTCGATAAATACGTTCTACTTTCTAGACATGATGTCATCACAGAGAAATTAATATCTGAATTCATGTTCAAAATATAAGAGCCTTTTTGGAAAATATCTATTTCACAATCAAAATGAAAAAACCCCTTTAAAAAAAAAAAAAAAAAACTTTCGTAAATCAGTAAAAAAAACACAAAGCACAGTTCAATACCATGGAATGATATTGATGGAAGGGAAGAAACATTCTCAAACATGGAAATGACAGAAAAAAATAGGAAGAAAAAGACTGCCTCTGAAAGACAAATTCATTGGTATAGAATTGGGAAAAAAAATATATATTACAGGGAAATTTTCAATTATGAATAACAGAAAAAAATCTGTTTGAAATACTTTTAGAAAGTATTCGAACCTACTCATATGAGAGAAAAATTAATATGATTTTAAAATACTTTTAGAAAGGAGTTTTGAAAATTAATAAAAAACCAAAACACATGCAAGAGACAAAATATAGGATGGATATTAATATGTTTTTATAATTATCAATTGAGAAAATAGCTTTTGGGTAATAATATCTGTAAACAACTAAACATATATTAATGAAAAATGTTTGAAAACACTGCCATATCCTACAGCATTGAATGATGGCACAAACAGACTGACACAATAACAAAGACTAAGAAATTAATTCCTGACCATTAGGAACCTTGAATCCTCAATATGTGGGCTATATCTGATCACAGAAAATCACTAAAGGACTTATATAGTTAAATCATTCATTATTTTTAAGAATGGAAATCTTTTTATACGATTTACTCAAAACTTCTCTAATGAATTGCTGTTACTGCAACAAATTCTAACTACAAATTGCTTATATAGTTGTGATTTGTTACTGTGACAAAAGCAATCATAGTATTCCCCATTCCAAAAGGAATGACATCCTTTTTTAAATTAAAGCATTACAATGGTCAGATGTCCCAGCCTTTTCAAAATTGAATCCACTTTCCAACAGAATCATCATGGATAAAAAAAAAAAAAATTCAAATCCAGCAAACTTAACAAATTTTATAAATTAAACTATATATATCACTAAATAATCTAAAAAATTTCTTGTATCACAATTTGTTTTTAACAATTTAATTTATTATTAAAAATGTTTATTAAAGTTTTAAAATGAATAATAGAACTGAGATAAATAAACTAAATAAAAGCAGCAGGAGGCTTATTATTAATCTACAGAGAAAATTTATATGAAACATCTTTTAACAGTACAATTCTAATCAAGACATAAAAAATTTCACATGCAACAAATGAAATTCCACTGCAATACTGCTATATCTATACTATTCAAGTAGATCATAAAACATATGTAAATTATTTAAAACAATAGAAAAAGTTATAAAATTTTAATTTTTGTTTTTAAAAAAGATAAAATAAATTATTAAAGGCTTGTAAATTTTTCTTTATTCTGATTATTTTCATAATGCTAAAAATTGATTACAAAATAAGTAACTTTTTTTAATTAATATTGATTGATTAAAAGCATTAATTTATATCATACAAATTAGTCCTTTTTATAAAAAATTTATTACATATTCAATTTTTTTCTATTTTAACTAGATTTAAAAAAAAAAAAAAAATTTCTAACATGATGATATTTAGAAACTAAGAAAAAGTAAATTAAGCACATAATTATTTGTTCATTTAATAATGCAAATAAATTAATATTAATAATTTAAATCATATTCATAACCAAGATTTAAAAGAGCAAGATAATATCACTACAAAATTTCCGTATTTACAATCATAAAAATATGTAACAATGAAAGTAGAGATGAGTATATACATATAATTAAATTGTTTTCCAAAGATAAAACATTAGAAATAGATTTCTGTTTATAATATATGTAACACAAAAATATGACTTTTTAACAAACGCTTTGGAATAATATAATGCTAAAATTTGAAGGAAAAGGCCTGTTTTCTGTTAACATCAACTACTTCAGTAAAATCAGTAAAATGACAAAAATATGATGAATTTGGCATACTTTCATTAGTTTAGATACTTATTAAGAGCCTGTAAACAGATAAACATCATCTTGATTATATCCTACTTGCTCCAAACATCTGAAAGACACAAAAATGATTAATGAATGACAAAAAACATTTTGATTTGTTATCTTTTAAAAAAAACATTACTAAAAATAATAAAAGTTTGAATAAGTGCAAATTTTTACTTTTGACATACATAAATTTTTTACTGATATGATTACAAAAAAGTAAATTAAATATGCAAAAGTATTAATGCATTTCTCATATACTATAAAGCTATAACAGGGTGGCCACTCTCCAGTCAAAGTAAAATTATCTGGCTTTTGAAGGTTATCCACGTGAAATTAAAAAATTCTAGGTCATTTGCATAAAACCGGGACACAATATAAGCTATTTTAAAAACCCTACGAATATGAAAATTATATTACATAAGTAATAGTAACATTTATGTTTAATATCTTGTAAAAAGTAACAAATTTAAGTAATATTTTCACATTACGAACGGTCAACAGGAGGGGGAGGGGTTAGGGTCAACAATTACGGGTCAAAAGAACGGCGTATAAGCGCAATCGTCGGATGTAAAACTTTCAAATTACGAACAAAATAATTATATTTTGCAACAAATATAATGCAAGCAATATAATAAGAACAGTTAAGTCCTTTTATGTTTTATCTCGTCGAGTGCTCTTTCGCTCGAATGCAAAATCTCTCCATTTTTCAACATTATACTAGTTCTAGCAAATTAGAGTTTTTTTAAACTGTTTCTATATCTTTAACTCTATCGTTAGTGAAATTTATGAGGCAGAACGCATGCTGCAAAATAAATTCTTGTATTTTGTATTAATTCTTCAATTTCGTTCACTTATCAGTTATTTAATATTGAGCATAAGCTTTATTCATCTCTTTCTTCCATTTTCAAAGCAGTTAACTCCACTATTTAAAAATAGTTGTATTTCTTAGAGTCAGGCTCATCAGATTCTTGGAACTCCATAAAAAGCATCCTTTGCAATGATGTGTTTTAATTACTCCATCAAGTACTGATCTTGCCAATCTCTTTTGCTTAACATGGCTGTTTTTGGTTCTGGTGAAATTAAAATAAGAATTATTTCTTTTTATTATGTTATGTAAGAATACAGTTATAACACCATTCAACCATGGAATGAAATGTCATATATGTTCAGTAATACCCCGATTTATAAAGATATAAAACCGTTCAAGGTTGAGGATTCGACTACAATATATTCAAGGAAGGCATAGAAAAGTAAATAGTAAGTTTAAAGAAAAGTAACAGCTTAACTTATTGCAAAAAATTAGATAAATATTTCTCAATTTTATTTCATAAAAATATTTTAATACTAGATCTAAATTACAGAAATACAGCAAATGCCGAAATTCTTTCCAAATTAATTTTGATAATATACAGCAAATAAAATACTATGCAAATAATTGCTACTGCATTAAATAGATGAAACAACAATATTCCCTCTTTAATAAAAATGTATGTATAACTATATAAATGTATGTTCGGGAAGAACAAGACAGACTTGAACAGTTAAAAAATGGTTTAGCAAAATATACCGTGCAGGGCCCGGTATATCAGTTAATAAATTTTTCAATCGGTTAGCAGATTTTCTAAAAAAGGTTCCAGAAATTCTTCTTAAGCCAAAACATTTATAAGTAAGAATCTAAACATATTTAATGCATTAAATCTTTAATTTCCTCATCTATCAAAGCTGTTTCTTGCTGTACATCATAGAGTAGTTTTTGTTTTTGCTCTGTAATTCCTTTAGTTCTTCCGGCTCTTCTTTTCCTTTCGTCATTTTCTCCTGTACTAGAGCTTCAGATTTTCTTGCCATTGATTCAACATACTTGGAGTGTGAAGATCTCATATAGCTCAACATTACTTTTGTTATTTCGGTGTTTAAAATGTCTCCAGCTGCTTGCACTCCTCGAAAATTTGTTTGAACCCAACAAGATTTTCTTCAGACTGATTCTCCACCATGCATTCAGAATTTAAAAAGAAAAACCCCTTTCAACAAAACATTTCCATGAGAAAGTGTTAAAATCAGCTGAACAAATTGCTGTAAATCAGAGACATCCAAGTCACAAATAATGTTTCACCATGAGTCATTTATCTGCTTTCACTTTCTTTACATGCAAGCATAGTTATTTCTCTATAATTTTTATATATCTTATCTCTTTTAATTCCAGATATCCAATAATTTGAAATTAAAATTTGAATACACTGGGATAATCGCTTGAGAGCTACTTTGATGATATATGCAATTGTTGGTCCAGGCATGATATCTCTTTAATGAACGGGAAATTTAACAGAGAACGTTCTAATATTTTTAAACAGAATTTTCTAAATGCACCCACACAATCCTCATGAAATAAATTTACTTCAACAGATTCATATTCTTTTATTTTTTTAATTGATGTTTGACTGCAAAGCTTAAAATTTACTTTTGTAGGGCAATAAATATTCCTTCTCCATTACAACAATTTTCTGCAAATTAGAGCCATTATCTTCCAAAATGCAAGGCTTGATGCACTTCTGCATAACTCTCTGCAATAGGGACGTCAAAGATAAGCACAGAAAAGAGAGTCATAGGGATGTCAATTTTAAAATCAGAAAAGTTTCAACTGTTGAAGCTTGAAATAAAAAAAAAAGCTATTTTTTAACTTTAGTGTTTATCTTGGTTACACTTCGAAATTAGATGGAAATTCTTAGAATTTATACAGCAAAAATTACTTATTACAATAATCAATTTTTGCTCATTGCAGAAGTTATCTTTTTAGCTTTATCGCTGTCTGGAAACATGATTTTTAAAAGAAGTATAATATTTGAACTTGATCTAAATTATCATGCTACAGAATGTAAAGTCCATAAAATTTCTGCCTCAATGACATTTCCAAATTTAAAAAAATTTGTAATGGTTAATTTCCATCTTTCGAAGTAGATGGATATTATTCAATAAAGTATTTTGCTCACATGGTTTAAAAATTGATTTGATACTTTTTGATTCATTTTTACTTATTTTTTAAATTTTAAATAGCTGGTGAGGACTTGCTTGCCCATATTACTTTTAAAAGAACACAATATTGCAATAAGTACACAATGCAGAAAATTTATCAGTTTTTACTTCTTGTAGCAAATGACAGTATTCATGATTTTTGGTTTTTTTTTTTTTACATTTCTAATTAATGTTTTAAAACTAAAAAATTGAAAAACTACCACTTAACATTAACTTTTTTAGCTATTACAAATCTTTAATCGTTTTTTTTTTTTTTTTTAATTTTCAATAGATATTACTATATTTTGCAACAATATTTAATAGCTTTAAAAATACTTGCAAAATATTGTACAATTTTTTTTTATCTCTACATGAAATGAAATTAATACTTAATTACACATAGCACAACAATTTTTGCTTTTTAAACTAACGTACACATTTTTTTTATAGATTTTCAACTGAAATTTTCAAATTTGATATCAATTTTTTTTATCTTTTATTTTATTACTTTTTATAAGAAATAATGCATTTTTGCTAATTACTCATGCTAATATTTACCATCATATAAACACTATAACAGAATAGTCTTTTAAATCAAAAAGTTTTTAAAGAAGTAAATGATCTAATTAGAGCAATATTAGCGAGAACAGCGCGAGATTATTAGAACAGACTCTCTATTAGTTCCGACTACCGACCGTAGAAAAAGTTTCTTTTCTTGCATTGTCATCGGAACAAAAAAAAGCAGGAATAAATATCCATAAATTCTAGCTAAATATTTAAGGAAAAAATGTATTGTTAATGTGAAGGATGGCTAACATTTTCCAACCATATATTAATCAATTAAAAATTGTACCGGAGAACCCCGAAAATCCGGACTTCAAAATCGGGTGACACTGATAAAAATCTTTTTTTGCGACAATGAAAAATCCGTTTTGTTGGACGATATCTTGAAAATATAGACACTATTCTTAAATGTTTGGGGGTAGGCGGAGAATGTTTTTGTGGGTTTCGCCAAAGTACCCCCACCCCACCTCGCCTCACGTTAAAGTTTTTGCCCCTCCCTAATTTTCCCCCATTCCTATCCATAGAACTTTAGCTTGGGAAGTAGAAAAAATGAAAAGAACTGCAACATGCGATCCGCATGGGCGATCATAAAAAAGGGTTGCTGTACATGTTACTGGAACCCCCGCCACTTTAACGATAGCTATCTTGGCGTGAAACTGAGGTTTGGTGACGTCGATCATTTTGAAATTCAATTATTCAAAAAAAAATATTTTCCAGTTCCCTGATTTTCTTGGTTTTCCCTGACTGCCCTAAATTTCCCAGTTTTCAGGTTGAGTGGCCACCCTGTATAAAAGTAGAAATTAAACACGTGATAAAAAATATTTTATACTAAACTTAATCAAATTTAGTACAAATATATTTAATTCATATAGTTTTGATCTTTAAATAAAAAAATATTTAGATATTTGACTCCACAAAGTAGAGGCATAGCAGGACAACAAATTAATCCTATATATGATTTTTTTTTTATATTGCTAAAATAAAAACATAAAATATTATGCCACTATAAAAAATTTTCATAAAACCTTTATAATAATAATAATACAAACCAAATAATTATTGCTAAAACAAATAACAACAGTACCATTCTGAATCATTATGGTAAAATTTACCACTTTTAAATAATTTATATTCCTACTTAAAAATATTTATACAAACTTCAATTGAATTTATCTAAAAGATTTCTTATAATGGGACTATGGCACCTTTACATTCATTGTGGCCATTTTGAATTTTAATTATGATTGATTTTAACTTGGATTTCTCTAGCTAAGGTTTCTATAACTCAAAGAAATCAGGTTATTCTTATTCAGAATAAATACTTTTCTTTTCATATAATTAACTACAAAAAAAAATAAGTGAAGGAATTAAAAATTCCTTCAAAAACGTTAAAAAAATATGTTTAGAAATTTGGAAAAACACTTGATTAAACAGATGTTTAAAGCACTATCCAATGGTGGAACGATTGTTTTTCTATGGAATTTAAAAAGTGAGGCTATGTTAAAAGATCAGATGTCCCTCTATTTTAAATAAAAAACTGCACTTCAAATAGAGTTTCCAAGAGCAAATGAAATTACTTTACAGAATCTGTGGGTTACATTTAATTGTACAATTATTCTTTTTAATATTATAGAATAACAAATTTTTATAAATACGTTTTTGTTTTTGTTTTTGTATATTATTCAAATTCTTGATTAGAAATAATAAATAGGAAAAATGATTAACAAAATTACCACAATTACTGTACGCAAACTACACAATTACAACTATTAAGCAAACTGCTACAATTGCATTTCGCAAATTAATTAATGGGACAGTGTTAAAATATATTTATTTAATAAAAACTGAAAAGTATTACTAAAATATTTGTTGCAGAAAACTATTTTATAATCACTCTAAGGCATTTTAATACAAATATATTAGTGGATAATCGATTTACCTGAAAGCAGTTTCAGTAAAAGCTGATGGTCCACAGACAAAAATTTTTCGAATCAATTCTGGCACTTTAACTGGCAACAGCTGACTTAAAATATCATTATTTATTTTGCCAGAAAAGCCTGACCACATTTCACTGGGCTCAGATAAAATATGTTTAATCTGGAATCTAAACAGAGAATATCAGTAGATACATTTAAATAATGTTACTATACTAATTTCATTAAAACTGTTAAATTTTAATCAGCAATAAAAATTTTAAAAATTACAAAAATAAAATTATTCTAAGGAAATAAAGGAAAAATAATTTACTCTTTATAATCGACTTCACAAGCTTGTAATTCTTTTCTCCATATTATATCTTCTTCAGTTTTATTGAAAGAAAGCAACAAAATTGACCTAATATATAAAAAAATACAAAAAAGAAAACATTTTCAAAAAATTTAACAAACTACGTACAAAAATATTACATAATATACATTAACATTAAAATCTTTTCTATAGTGTTATAGAAAAAAATCTACAATACAAATTTATTATTTCTTGCATATCAAAAAAATTACACATGTAATTTTATTTAAATGTGAATTACAAATTTAATATTTTTCTAATTTTTTTAACAGAAAATAAACAATGTGTTAAGAATAAAGTTATACATCTGAAATAAAACTATTAGCAACTAAAAATAGTTTATTAACCCAGTTTTTCCCAAAATATTGGCTTACCAAATATTCATCCTTTAGCTTCCGAATTACAAAGACATTATTTATTTTCAAATATGATATTTAATTAATTTCCAAATTTGATTAAGAAGCTATAATTTGAACAACATATACAAAAATACATCATAATTACTTCCAGCTCTATTTTAGAAATACAAAATTTAAAGGCATATTAAAGAATTTCTTATTCTTAACTTTTTATTTCTTACAAGTAATTACATTTACTTTTATAATGAGTGTAATTTTCAAACTATACCTTAAATTAAAAATAGTTTATACTTAATGCTACACAAATTGTTAGATATTCCCAATTAAAATGACATGATAAATGGGAAAATAAAGCTAATTTTTATGTAATTTAAAAATAGAAAAAAACACATGCACACATTTGAATATTTTTTTAATACAAAATTCACTTATACCTTTTTTTATCCTTAGCTGTCATGAACCAATTAATCAATTTAATCATCGGGGTGATGCCAGTTCCAGCAGCAAGTAATACTACAGAATCACAATTGGTCAAAACATTTTCTAAAAAACTTCCAGCATAATTACTCACCCACATACATTCACCTGATAATCAGAAGATAAAAATTAGATTTAATTAAAAATTTTTCATTTTTTTAGATTCAATTTTTTATAAAATTACAAGAATAATTAAGTATTATCTATTTTAAAAAATACTACATATCTGCAATAATACAGAAGAGAAAATATCACTAAAAAGTCATATAATTTTCCTAATAATTCAATATTTTAAATGCTTATAATTTGAAATTCCATGATTTTTAATATACAGTGACCATCATGATGTACCATTTAAATAGTACAATGTTAGTGAAATAGAAAACATATAGTAAGTAAATTTAATCAGTAGTGTTATGATCTTGTTTTTAACACATTAATAATTTAAGAATTTAATAATTCATATATCATGAGAGGAAATGAAGTTTCCAGTAATTCTTTACTTTAGATGAAAATTAATAAATATAAAATAACATCCTAGTAGAAAAAGGGTAATGATTAATTTGAAAATAATTGCTCAATATCTCTTTTTAACAGAAAGTATTGTAAATGAATTAAAAAAAAAGGTATAATAGTCAATGAGCATCTTTTTAAAGCATTAGATTTGAATTTGTTTAAAATGAGAATTTATATTCATTAAGATAATATAATCTGCAGTGAGACAATGACAGGTTTGTAATATCATGATATATCATTCATCACTATTTGATAATCACAAATACATTTAGACAAAACACAAAATAATATATAATATTTTAATGTGCACAAAATATATAATATTTCAATATACACAAAATAAAAACTAAATGTTTCCCTAGTTCTAATGGTTACTTCAATTTGCAATTCATTTCACTATTCTATTAATAAACAATTGGGTTGGCAAGAAAGTAATTTCAGCTTTCATCATTTAAGTACATTGTAGAACAGATTTTCTTGCTAACCTAATATTAACATATTTATTTAACTATTCCTATTTTTAATTATTTTATTATATTTTTCTTTATCTTAAAATGTATTTTATTTAATCTATGCTATGTTTCTTATTAAATGACATTTAGTAATAAATAGATAACTTAAAAAGGACAAAAAAGTTTTAAAAGCAATATACTAAATTTTATAAAATTAAAAAAAAAAAACTTTATATATTTACTCATTAAAATAATGCACATAAAATATACATCATTTGTAGAAACAAAGCCCTTTAGAATTTTTTGTAAACACAAAATGCAGCCACTACAGCAAAATAGCTTAAAAACAGAAAATACAAAAACAGATAGAGAAGGAAATTTAAAAAAAACAAACATTCTTATCCATCAAATATTTCTTTAAAAAGCACATTCAATTCATTAAAATTTAGTGTTCTTACGTTTAAAATGATATAATACAAGTTATTTGCTATCTGAATTAACAACATTTAGCTTTCAAGAAGGAAAAAATATATATATCCTCTATGGCCAAAATCAACATTGATTATTCAATTACAGTTTAACACATTCTTAATATCACTATACATTAGAAACAACCATCACATTTAAATAAATTACAAAATTGCCATTATCACTATTGTAAAAATAACAGAACTTCTTATGCTATTTAGTACATAAATAAATAATACCAATTATATGTAGATAATAATCCCCATTAAAGTGGTATTTAATTATGATGTATAACTATTTTCAAGTAGTGCCACAACTTTCACTATATATTAAGGCAGGAAAATAAAGATATATGAACAATTTATATTCAGCAACTTTAACATAAAATAAACATCATGTTCAAAATTTCAATAATATTTTATTTTCATAAAAATTAATTTTAAAACAATCTTGCAGTAAAATTCACACTTTAAAAATATATATGATATACCTATTTTACACTGATTAATAACAGGAGTCAATATGCCTCTAGGATATATTTTTATCATCAAAACAATTTTGTTTCCATCTGTTTCATCTGCTTTGTCATCAAAAGATGAAATAACAGGAGTATAGCTTCTAATAACTTCGAATCC
Source organism: Caerostris extrusa (assembly GCA_021605095.1). Lineage (NCBI taxonomy): Eukaryota > Metazoa > Arthropoda > Arachnida > Araneae > Araneidae > Caerostris > Caerostris extrusa. The sequence goes on from BPLR01015235.1 coordinate 138,262, forward strand.
TGAAAATTTAGTTATTCATTTTAACAAAATTTGAATAAATAATGAATTCATAATAATTAATAAGATTTGAAGGAAAAAAATATTTTCTATATTACACCTATTTAATTATACACATATTGAAATATCTACCATAGAGAAAGGAAAAAAAAAAAAAAAATACCATAGCTTGCCTATATATACTAAAACTATCTGCTTAGCATAGTTTCCTCCTGTAGATTATAGTTTGCTGCATATGATCTGGTTTTCTGTTTCAAAAATTTATTCTATTCTATAAAAATGCAGCCTAGAAATTCATGTGAAAAAAACCCAAAAAAAAAAAAACACATTGATTTGTGTGAGTCAAAACTATATAATCTCTTTAAAAAAAAAACCCTTATAAGATTTGTGGATAATGGAGCGACATTGACAAAATTACAGAAAATGTGATGCATATCTTGCATCAATGTGAATTGATTAATAAAATAGGCCTAGAATGAAGTTATAGATTTACCATGATTAAAAACTATGAAGATTAACAATCATGGGAAAAAATAGTCTCTTTTATTTTAACCATTGTTTTTAAGTGAATATATTTTCTCTCAGCTTTTCATAATCTTACAAATTTTTAATGTAATTTTTATATTATAATGGCTTTAAAAAGGATTATATATGGTACAACAAAACTTACCTTCTATTACTGATTTTATGTATACATGACGTCCAATAGGAACCCACATTTTGTTCCAGGAGGTAAAAGAAATGTAAACAAAAATGTATTGTGATTCACAGGAATTTTTTGCATTAATCTGCATGACCAAAAAATTACTGAAAAATTTTTTAAATTAATAACATATAAAAAGGATTGCAATGAAATTGAATGATTTAAGTTTTAACAAAAATAAACAATTTTCAAATATTACATACAGTCATCTGTGTGATTACAAAAGTTCCATGATATCTTTCGAGATTCAATAAGTGGGGAAGACTTAATATCTACTTTTTCTTCACAAACTTTTTCATAATTACTTCTCCTTTTTAAGAAAATTTCCAATGAACTGTTCTTAATTTCCACTAAAAAAAAATCAGTACTCAAATTTCAAAATTATTAAAATTTCAAAAAGTACTTCAATTTCAAATTCAGTATTCAAATTTATTAAATAAATTCAATTTTAAGACAAACTGTATTTGATATGAAAATTATAAAAATAAGACAACTGACAAAAATATTTTACCTTCATAGTTTTCTTTATAATTTACAGGGAATTCTGAAATTTAGAGAAAAAAAAATTCATATTCATGAAAGAAATTTTTCTTGCATATAAAAGAAATTTAGGTACTTACGTATTAACGGTACCTTGGCGACAGACTTGGCGGTTTTTAAGTGTCGCCAATCTTTTATTATTTGGAATAAAAATATTTTGAAAGCGTTTTGATTTTAAATGAAGTATTTCATATATATTTTATTATTTGGAACAAAAATTTTAAGTGTAGATTGGCGCCAAATCTGTAGCTGCGGTTGGCGCGTGTTCTCTTTATTGGCGCACCTGTCGCAAAGGTACCGTTAATACGTAAGTACCGAAATTTATTATCAACTTGCTATGACTTAATAGATAATAGTAAAAATTACTGATCTGACATAATGATTACACCTAAATTGAAACAATTTAGAGTATTATGTGTAACAGAAATAAAATAAAATTTAATATAAAAAACAAATTTTAAATAATTCCTAAATAAAGAATGCATACATTTAGAAGAAAAAAAAATCATACTAAGAACAACTACCATAACATCCAGCCTATGATCTACAGTTATTTCCAGCAGTAAGCAGAAAATTAACTAATATGATAAGAACTTTCCAGTTGCTTTTTCTTTGACTTTCATTATACGCCTGTGAAGTTCTATTTTTGTATTTGGAGTATAATCTTAAGCTAGCATAAAATTTTAAAACTTTAAGAACATTTTTGTTTGCACAATAATATAAAAGCTTATTATACATTTATATGGAAATACCATACAAAATTTATATGTATGAAAGCACCATGATAAAAAAAAAGTATTTACTGGACATATCTGATGTAAATATAAGCAAATAAAGATAAAATGAACAAGAATTGAGAATAAAAGAATTTTAATAAATTACAGAAAAACTTTTTTCAATTACTGAGTTCAAAATAGAACAAATGAAAAATTCCATCAACTTTTAATATTTATATAATTACATTTATTTGTAATCTTCCCTTCATCTTGTTAGATTTGAAAATTTTAATTAGCATTTCAGTCAGTAAATTAGTGCAAAAATTCCAAAAATATCTTCAGAAAAAAGCATTATTAGAAAATATAACCAATACTTCTGATGAAAAAAAAAACCACAAATTATACACAGTAGCTTATAATCTGCACTGTATAGGTAGGAATTATGATATACACATTCCAGTCACATTAATGTGACCACCTGTCAAAAGCCAGAATAACCACCTTTGGCTGAGCGGACCGCTGCGAGACGAGCAGGAAGAGAGTCAATTAGGTTTCTGAAGGTGTCCACTGGGATGTTGAGTCATGCCGACTCCAGAGCCGTGGCCATTTGAGGATCTATGGCGCGAACAACCCGATCGAGGTGGTCCCACAGATTCTCGATTGGGTTTAATTCCGGCGAGTTTGCTGGCCAGGGGAGTACGGTAAACACATCCTGGTGCTTTTCGAACCACGCACATACACTGCGAGCTGTATGTCACCTCGCATTGTCCTGCTGGTAAATGCCATCATTCTGAGAAAAAATAATTCGCATGTAGGGGTGGACATAGTCCGCAAGGACAGATGCGTACTTGTGCTGATCCATCGTGCCTTCCACAATGATGAGTGCACCCAATGAATACCAGGAAAACATTTCCCAAACCATAATGCTCCTTCCTCCAGCTTGGATCCTTCCGGCAATTGTTGCAGGGTGTTTGCTTTCAGACGTTTCACGCCGTATACGCCAACGTCCATCTGTCCGATGGAGCATAAAACGTGATTCATCGGAAAAAGCCACCTGTCGCAATTCCGTGGACGTCCAGTTTCGGTACTGTCGTGCAAATTCCAGCCTTTGTCGCCGATAAACAGCAGTCAGCATAGGTGCATTAACCAGGCGTCTGCTGCGGAGGCCCATGCGCAGCAACGTTCGCTGAACCGTTGTTGAGGATACATTCTTGGTAGCCCTTTAGTTCATCTGGGCGATCAGTTGCACGTCTATTCGTCAGAACGCATCTCCGTAGCCTTCGTTCGCCTCTGTCCCCTATAGCCCGTGATGCACCACGAAGATGATTTTGGATAGTGCCATTTTGCCTTGCACGGTATACTTTTACCACGGCGGCACGCGAACAGTTCACAAAATTAGCCGTTCCCGAAATGCTTCCACCCTTGGCCCGAAAGCCAATAATCATGCCCTTTTGGACGCCGGATAAATCACTACGTTCCTGCATTACGCCAACGATTGAAATGCTTTCCAATGCCCTAGGACATCCTTTATATACACTCCACTGCAATGTGCTGCCACCTGCCTTTTGTGATTGGTTATTTCACGTTGACGTCGAAAGTAGGTGATGGTCACATTAATGTGACTGGACTGTGTACAAACTAATTTTAATTCTTATATATACCTTCAAAAAGAGAATCAAATTTTCAGTTAAGATAAATGAAATTATTATAATTTTTGATTATCTTGTAGTTAAGGTATAACACTAATTTTTCCAAAAAAAAAAAATTGTAATTATTTAAAACCTCACTAAAAATTGATGAGTAAAAAATTTAATTCATTACTAGCAGTTTAAGAAACTATACAAAGATTGTAATTTTATTTCAGTTTGCATGATTTAAAAAAAAAAAAAAAAAAAACTGCTAGAAGATTTTGACGAAAACAAATTTGCCCTTGCTATTTAATTCAAAAATTAAACATTTTTCAAACAATAGACAGAAGGAAGGAAGAAATAGTCACTTCCTACCCTTTGAAAACCTTGCTAAATTATCACCTGTTATGGAAAAGCATAAGAGTGGAAATTTAATATGATTTGACTGTACTTTCAATTTCTATTGTACATAGGACTGTGTAACCTAACTTAAAAAAATTCTAATGCAAAATATTATTTTTAAAATACTGAGCAATGATAAAAAAAAAAAGTGTGAACAACCGAAATAGCAAAAACTTCATTTTTTAACTGGCAGATTTTCAATCTTTTTCAATGTGAATAAATGTTGATACCAGGTATGTATATTTGAATAGAAAATACACGTTTATTGTATGAAAATTAAAAATAATTTAAACGAAGTATTGTCCATTTCTAGCTTTATTAATATTGACAGATACGGCCATCTGTAGGAAAATTCCTGTTTCCTATTTAAAGTCCTAGTATTAATCTTATAATGTAGGTTTAATCATTTGAATCAAAAAATTAATTGAATTTTATTTTAAAATATGAAATTAACACAGGTAAACATAATAAAACTATAAAACTGAAAAAATATTACAAAAGTGTATTTTACTTTTATCTAAAACAAATTAAAATTTTTGATTGCTCACCAATATTTAATATATGTGATGGTGAGTCATTTGTATTTATAAACATTTTCTTGCCAACTAAATCAGTTGTGACACCTTGACGTTTTAAATTCGAACAGTTAATTACTATTTTCATACTATCTTCATTTTCATAAAACCTGAAAATAAAATATTATAATATAAAATTGTACAGATGATTAATAAAGAATATGAAATAACCAAACACTAATAGAACAAAATTGATATAGATTTAAGAATTTTCAATTTCTTCAATAGATTGGTTTGGTTTGTCGCTCTATGGTCATTTTGTGCTAACGATCTTCAGTAAGAAGTTTCAATTATATCCATATCGAGTTCCACTAAATACAATTTTTTTTTGTAAGTTTTTCTTATTTTCTTAGTCTTATAAGTTTTTTTTTTCTTAACAGAAATTATTTAATGATACGAAAATAATTTTAGAATTCAGCCAAGTGTGTTAAAGTTTTACTTTGTTCTTATAATTTATGTTCTATAACAATTAATAATTCAAATAGATATTTGAGGAAATTTTCTTTTCTATAATATGAATGTTCTCCTCTTAAGATAATTTTAACACATTCTTACAAGAAATAAGAGCCTATATAAAACAATTAATCAGCTTTTAATACATATAAGTAGTAATTTAATATAAATATGAAGAACGACAATAAAGTGCATGCAGCAAGTACAAAAAAAAATATGCAGTACATACAAGAAAGAAAACATACTGGACAAAAAAAAAAAAAAACACACACAATGCATTACAAGTTTGGTAATCTAAATTCACCTTTTTGTATACCAAATTATTCTTTTTGTTAATCTAATTAAACTTTTTGCAAATCAAATTCATCTTTTTGCAAGAAAATTAAACCTTCTTAAAATTAGATTTTTTATTTATTATGTTAGTATTGTACATATGTATGTTTATAAAGATGTATAAGCATATTTTCATCTTAATATATATTTCTCTATGGGTAGTAATGTACTGGTGGCTCCATGGTAAATCAAGAGAAATCCTGTTTTTATCTTGTAAACGACACTCCCGACTTTTCACAGCAGCAATATTACTATACCGGAGTTTTCTTATGACCTTCAATTTGGTCTTGATCAATGATTTACAGTTTCTTAAGGGGAGGGGAGAATAGTGTTGTGACAAAAACAAGGCCGACTTTGCAAGTGCATCCACCTCTTCATTGTCAGGAATTCCAACATGACTTGGGATTCATTTGAGAAAAATTTACCTACTATTTTCGATAAAATTACTAATATTTTTTTTTACAAAGAACTTCTGTGGAAGAGCAGGAACACTTCAATTTACCAAAACTCGAATTGCAGCCTGAGAATCAATAAAAAACACAATTTTTACCTGTAGGTCTCGACGGCAAGAAGCACTCCCCCGTCAAAATTGCAAAGGCCCCTGCAGGTTTTTTTGAGCTAAAAAAATTGGTAAAGGCCCAGCACCAGCATTTCCCGTAATGGAATCAACGGTTTGGTTTGTCCCTCTAGGGTCATTTTGTGCCCACTTTGGGCTAATTCGACTGGGACCTACAGTTTAACGTGGATTCTGAAAAGCTAACAAACATCCATGCCATCGCCAGGTTTCGAATCTGAAGACTGTGGATGGGATCAGTGGATACATTAGTATATACATGGAGCCAATCAGGAGGGGATATCTCTCATAAATAGTTGCAATTGCAAAAGATATTAGCTCTGTCGCTTAAATAAAAAAAACTAGCAACATATTCGAATAACATGGAAAAACTAAAAGGCCTATTTAAAAGCAGTGAGGACTAAATAATTAGGCAATGGAACTGGTTTTATTAAACATATATAATTTGTTTTCCCAAAATTAAGAAAAACAGCAAAATTGTGATTGTAAATTTTCTATTTACTAGAAACATTAATTAAACAGTACTTTAAAAATTAAACATACAAAACAATAGGCTTATTTTCTTTCTTTAAAATATATAAAATGGAAACATAACAAAAAAAAACAGCATCTGATCTTGATTTGATTGATCAAATTGAGTATGGCAACATCAATGAATGACAGCATTGTTCCATGCTCAAAATGATATTTATTAAATGAGTTAGTAACAAAGCCCCTTGGCATGTCAAGATAATTTGAAGAATCTGAAGGGTTGCAGGGTAAGAAAAGTGTAGTAAAATATCTACATATAGTAAAGCACTCCAAACATGTTTAATTCAGTTCAAATTAATAGAATGCTGGGCAACTCATATACACAATATTCTCTACATGAAAGAAGTATTTCTTCACAGAGATATGCACAGTCTAGCAATATTGTTCTATAGAATGAAGGAATTACTAAATGTATAAGAATAAACAATTGGATCAAAAATTTCTTTGCTACATAAGTGAAAAAAACTGTGTCTTTTGTAAAACATACAGGCCAGCGTGACTATCCAAAGAGATACCTGCTCACACACATACACTGCTCAACAAATCAATCACTATCACAGAGAAATGATAGTGAGTTACAGGCTACTGCCAGATCAAGAATCTTCTTCAGTCATTTCATAAAAAAAAAAAAATTTAGACTCCTTAGTAAAGAGTACAGAGCTCTGTTGATTTACATTCCAATTGACATGTGTGCATGGACAGTTAAATGAAGGGGGGGGTATATATACAATATTGGATGTTTAAAACGTAACCCTCCTTCATGAAGCCAACTGCACATTGTTTATATAGATACTAGCCCTCCAGTAACTCTTACAAGAAAAGAACTGAGGTGGGTTGATGTGACACTTCTGTGATTCTTGCAGTTAGCTGCAAATAGAAGTAATCTTCATCACTTATACATCAACGTTAACCTTAGCTATACCTTTTAGATGCGGATTCTGTAGTTAAACAAGCATTCCACACTCTGTGTATTACAAAAGCTCAGTCAACTGTATTGCAGCATAGGATTGATTCTGGACTCTTCTATTTACCCAATGATTTGCCATTAGAATTTGTCACATAAATGATATCGAATATTAATATTGAAAGCATGGTTATCTCGAAAATTCTTCTATACAATTTTTATTTGCAGTAACAGCTTTTGTTTTTAAAGTCTGTTTTAAGCCACATATCTAGTGATGTTAAGTGACAGAATAGCTACTAATTTGCATATCATATTCTGATGAACATTATTCTATATACACACTTCTTAATTGTTATTAAAATTTATATATTTTCGGTCATGTAATCGAAATTCTTCAAAGTTTTCCTTAATTATTGTAAACTAGTATATATATATGTATGTGTGTGTGTATGTGTGTGTGTGTTGGTGTGTGTGTATGTGTGTGTGTGTGTTGATATGTTGGTGTGTGTATGTAATATATATTGTGCAACATTTTCAACAAATTAATACTAATCAGGAGTGGTAATAAAAATTGACTAATCAATAGCTAAAATTTCTTTCAATGAGTCCATAATTAGTTATTTAAATTCACAGACATTGAAGTGATTTTTCATTTCACTGACTTCCTGTTTAAATTATTTTTAAATGTTTTGCAGTTCCTAGACAAATAATTTTAGCAGCTATTTATAACATTACCTTATAAAATCTTTGATTGAAAATTCAATATAATGCAACATTTATAAAACTAGTTCAACAGTGACACACAGATAGAATGATAATTTTGATTCTAGATAAATCACAATGCTATGCTAGGTCACTATAGCAATTTTATTGTGATAATGTAATTACTATACGAAATACTAATATGAAAAATTCAAATTTAAAAAAAAATTAATTCTGAAGAAAACATTAACTAACATATTAGGACACTTGGTGAAAAAAAATATAAAGAGACAAAAATACAATCAATTGTCCTATATAATGAGAATATACTCTTGATTGATGATAGTGACATCTTTATATCAGGATAAAAGAAAAAAAAATGTAAGGTGAAACCATGCCATATGGCCAGTACATAGTTAACACATATTCATAACTCCTAATTTGTAAAAAAAAAAAAAAAGTAAATATTTTTCTAATATTCAAGAAATCCCTTTTTGACTAGGCTAGAAACATTTTTTTCCTGCTTTTTAATTATTTTTAACATCTATAACATTACTTGCAAAAATTAAGGTGGCTCATGGTGTATGAGGTAACCAGTAGTTAAGCATCACTGATTTAAAGAATAATATAAAGTGCAATGGTTAAAACTGTTGATCCCTGTCATGCAGAATCTAATGGAAGTCACATTAGAGTATTATCAATTTTAAAAATATTACCACATTTTTTAAAATAAAAAAATTATAACATTTATATCTAATATATCATTATTTTAATAATCTATTTTCCATATATCTTTCAATTGATATCAAATAATCAGGGAAAGAAACTGTAAATGTAAGAAATATAATTTTTAAATGTAACTTTCAAGATGCTCAATTTGAACCTTTATTTAATAGACATGGATAGAAATTTCCTATTGGGAAATCACCAATATGCAAAGGAAAGAAATTAATGAAATCAATATTCATTTGGAACATATAAAGTGAGCATATAACATATATTTAAAAAGTTTTATTTTATAAAGTACTCAAAAAATAATCAATATAGATTTGTTAATTTAACTTAATTTACTTCAGATAAAAATCTTTTTAACCAATAGCTCCAACCATATGATCTTAAGATAATAAAAATCAACAATCATAAATTAATAAACATACTTTATGGACACCTCAGATGAATTAGATTTTGGAAAAGAAGAAACAGGCCATTCAGATTTTCCAGCAGTTGTTCTTTGAATGTCAACTTCATCAATAAGAGTTTCAATACCTTTTCAAAAAAAGTTTCAATATTTTATTAGTCAAGGCTTTTAAGTAAAATTATTAAAGGCATGTTTACATTTTAACTAAAATTTAATAATAAAATTATAATTAAATGTCATTGAAATAGATGCATAAATAGAAGAAAAAACCCTCGATTCCATAAACATAGATTTGGCTTCGAGATGATTTTGAAACTTAAGAAGCACAATCTTATCAGATAAAAATATAATTATTTAGAAAGATACTAAAATCACTGAAACACATAAGTAACTTCGTACTTCTAAATTATTGAAATACAGGACTTTACACAAAACGTTTAATAATGAAAAGATTATTACAAGAAGTAGATATATTTAAAACGGAAAGCCATGATGCCCCATGATCTGCACACAATAAGTCATGGCAGGAGTAAATAATAAATACCCAAACGACATTTTTGAAAAATAATAGCTTAATCAACATTCTTTCAGTTACCATAGCAAAAAATTACAGACCAGTGGATATATATAGATTTTTTTTACTAATTTTTGCATTCATGTATACTAATGTTGTTAATTAATTTTATTTATACGAAAGTATTCTAATAACCATGTATAACAGCTGGGCTGAAAAGTTCGTAGGCTGACACATAGATGGCGCTACTATTAAATCCATATGATTTTTAGTTAGCCGTAACCTTCAAAAGACACGTGTATAAATTTGACAGCTGTTGCACTATTAGTATGTGAGTTATAGCATTTTTAGTGATGTAACTTTTGTTAGTTTGAAAAAGTGGATAAAAAGGAATTTCGTGTATTAATAAAGCATTGCTTTTGGGCGAAAAAAAAATACTATTGAAGCAAGGCTCGGCTTGATAAACATTATTCGGACTTTGCACCAGGAAAATCAACCATAGAGAAGTGGTTTGCTAAATTTAACTAGGCGAAATGAGCACCGAGGACGATGCACGCAGTTAGATGCCCCAAAGAGGCTGTTACCAACGAAAACATCAAAAAAGTCCACAAAATAATTTCTGATAATCGTAAAGTGAAGTTGATTGAGATAGCTGAGACCCTAAAGATATCAAAGGAACATGTTGGGCATATCGTGAATGAATATTTGGATATGCGAAAGCTCTGTTCAAAGTGGGTGCCGCGCGAGCTCACAATCGACGAAAAACAACAACGAATTGATCATTCTAAGCAGTGTTTGGAGCTGTTCAATCGTAATAAACCCAAATTTTTGCGTCGATATGTGCAAATGGATGAAACATGGCTCCATCATTTCACACCGGAGTCCAATCGACAGTCAGCCGAGTGGACTACATGTGATGAACACTAAAAATGCTGTAACTCACATACTAATAGTGCAACAGCTGTGAAATTTATACACGTGTCTTTTAAAGGTTAGGGCTAACTAAAAATCATATGGATTTAATACTAGTAGCGCCATCTATGTGTCAACCTATGAACCTTTCAGCCCACCTATTAAAACACATGCATAGATATAATATTCTAAATAAATTACTATATATTAAAAGATCTCTAGTGAATTCAAATCGCTTATAAAGTTACATAATTAAAAAAAAGTGTCAATGACATCTATTGATATGTATTTTAATTTCACTACCACCCCCTTATACCTGATGCACAAGGATGATTTTCAATGTGCAGAAAAGTCGTTTAAATCATCAAGTTCTATATTTCATAACTGGAATAATTTAAATAATAAAACATAAGTTTTATTTATACTTTACATATCAATGTAAAAGAACAATTTTACAATATAAATTATACAAATACAACATTAAAAAAATCACACGTTAAAAAATTTTTAAAAAGAATTTTTATTAGTTTAGCACATTCTAGAAAATTTATCTCTTATGAAACATTTTTGAAATTAGACAATATCTCTACGACTAACAATGGAAACAACAAACCTATCGGTCAACAACTACAATTGACAACTTATTTATAAATATATACATAAATTAGAATTTAAAAAAATTTGGTCATTTATGTTTATAAAAAAAATACGAATTCCTACATCATAATCTGCTACCGTTTTCTAACAAATACTATGATTTCCTGCCATTAATCCATAGGAACTTATTACCCATAGATGTAATTTTTAGTAATGTAAAAAAACAACAAAACAATTTCATATAATATATATACAGCATGTATAATTTGCAGATAATTTTCATCTGCTTCCTTGTTTTATTTAACACATCATCTCTCACTATATGTAAAGCAAGATATTTGTCTATATTTGTCTAGCAAGATTCTTATCTATGTTTACATGTAAGAATAATAGTAAACACAAAAATATTATTCACATTATGTTTCAATTTTCCACTCCAAAAAAAGGTCAATAGTGGGTCTAAATCTATGTGGAGATATATAATTTTATATATGGCCCATGGAGTTATGATGCATTTCCAAAGTGGCCCGCAAAACCATTTGGATTGGCCCGCCTGGTCTATAGGATGCAAAAAGAAATTCATAATTTTTTTAACAAAATATTTATGGATTATAAGTTTTAACTGTTTGCATTCAGTAGATGTTATAGGTTAGCATTTCTTTATCTATTACATAATATTTTCTCCTATATCGTGTTTAGGAATTTAAAACAAGTGCATAAAAATATCACATATAGTATTAATAAAAGATGGCAAAATATTAATTATTGAGATACAATTAAGGAAAGGCTCAAACTACTACCAGATTAGCATTCTTGGACAGAAAATCATATAATATTAATGATAATGAAAAGTAATTTATTGCAACAATTTAAAAATTTAGAGATAAATGGAAATATTAAAAAATAATAGTGCACAGTCTTACAAAGGATATTGCAATTCACATAAAATTATAAAAGAACAGAAATTTTATTTTAAAACTAGAAAATTAAAAACATATTTCCATTTTCATTAATGAAAAATAAAAGTTTAAAAGTTCTTTAATTATTAAAAATTTAAGCAAGATATTTTAATGTTAAATTGATTAGGTATACTTTATTAAATGAAAATATATATCACCCATAGATTTCTCATTTTATTTGTATATGATCTATTCATTTCGTTACATAAAAATTCCATTTATTATTTTTAGGAAAACAGCACTCATAGCTGGCACTTTTTTTTTTATGATACTCTTCATAAAAATAAAAGATTAACAAAATATAAACATTGGCCAATCTGTACTAAGAAATTATAAGGTTTTATTTAACATATAATCAATTAACTATGGTACTAAAATGAAAAAAATAAATATATGTTCACAAGAATCAAAAATTAAAAATATCTGACTCACTTTAATACTACAAAAGTAGTTGCATATACTTACAAGCATTTTCAGATACAGCCATTATATCTTTACTTGTACTGTCAGAAACATCTAATGGGTCCTTTTTAGTACTATTCAAAACAGTTACTACTTTTTTGTGTTTATCTCTTTTTATGTGCTTCAAAGGTGGAAATTTGGGAACTGAAATAATTTTAAAAAATATTCATTACAAACTTAGAGCAACAACAAATTATGCATGTGATAATACATGCATGCCATGTGGTACTTGGAATTGATGAATGAATGAAATACAATTCATGAATTATGTATGTATGTGATGTATTTGGAAAGACAATTGATGAATCCATTTTTAAAATCACTTAAGTAAATGCCCATAACAAACAAATAATAAAATCCAAATTGTGATTAAGCCTACATTGCAACATAGCTACAAACATAAATCTGTCTTGGCTCAAATAACTGCAGTAAAGATTAAAGTGCATTTTCAAGAATAAAAGTAATTTTCATCTATATTGTTAGATATGTTGTTACAATAAAAGAGCTATGGATTATGTATAACATGAGGTACCTAAATGCACTCTAGCAGTAAATTAGGGAGTTGGTATCTCAAAAACTATGAGAGATACAACCAAATATTTCATTATAAAATTGCAGAGCATTGTTGATTCAGTTACACTCTTTGCCTGTAATATATTTCAACAAATCGAATCTCTTTCTGCATTTATTTACCAGATAATCCATATGTTTGTTACTTAGGATTTCAGGATTAAAAAGTGTAACCCAAATATTTAGGTTGTTTAAGATGGATTTACATGGTTTATTTTAACAACTTTTAAGAAACTCGCAAAAAGAAATAGCAAAAACGATACAAAATGGCAATTTTCGCTGATTGCATTTTTTAAAGGTGACACCATACCATTGAATTTTGTTTCTCTATGTGCACATATAATGGAAACCTAATATAAGAGCAAAATTAGTAATTAAACACACAAATAATAAATTAAAGTATGAATTTAAATATGCTAAAAGATACTTGATTAAATAATTTAAGCTTAATACATTAAAATATGTACAAATTATTCATTACATTTATTTTCAGTAATTTAATACATAAATAACAAGTACCAATCAATGCAGATGCTAAAGAATTATGAAATTAAGCTTAAGGAATGAATTTAAGCTTAATATACAATAATTAATATTAAAAAACATTAAAATTATTATTTTCAAAATTGTCATTAGCAAATAGCAAGAGTGCAAATAATAGCAAGAGTACAAGTAGAGCACAAGTAAAGGCAGCACACACTAGTGAAAGACACGTTTAAAAAGGAGATAAATAATAAATTAGCTAATCTGTCATAAAAAAAAAAAACCAAAGTTGCCGTAAAATGAGTAGCAATCCGATTTGACAAGCATGCTTGCCTTTGATGGACGGCCGCGTATGCTTACTCTCCGAATGTGTGCATAATCGCCTTTGTAGAGTTCCTACAAAATCGCTAATTGTACGCATGTTGCCACAAAATGTTGTTATAAGCAATTTTCCCTGATTTTAAGATATTTTTACGAATTTCCCTTGTTTTTCCAGATCGATAAAATTCCCTGATTTCCAGGTTTTGTTGCAGCCCTGTATACAAAATAATGAGTTCTGGTGATTTATGAATGTCTACACTGTACTGCAATGAAAACTGATATTTACGATAAACACTGGTCGAAAATGGCAGCAGCACTCTGTCGCGACCTGATAGTCCTGATCAACAAGTACCCAAATCTATACAAAATAAGCAAAAAGCTCTATCGGTGCCGAATTACAGAAAGTGCCAAATGATCACATGCCGGATTAAAGAGTGCCTGCTGTACACATATACTCTAAAATAAAGATAGAAAAGTTAGAAAAACATATTTAAAAAAATCTGGTTAATGAAAAAAGATGAAGAATTTACAGTTCCTAAAATAAATAAATTTAATTAAAAAATATTTACAAAAGCTCTCTTTAAATAATAAAAAAACATTTGAAGTTCTAACTAGATTCCATCACAATAAAACATGAATTGTTTTGACAATTTTGAAATATTAAAATGAGCTAATAATATTTACCATCTAGTGACCAAGTTTTTTTTAATACACCAACTAAACATTTTTTAAGCATGGATTCAGCATTTACCCATCTGTGAACCTAAAAAATAATAAGATTGAGAAAATAACTATGAGATAATATTGGTATATACTAAGTATTGAGAAAAGAATAAAACACCACAATTTAAACTAAATTAATACTTATAATATGTATTGTAAATTGAATAAAAAATTGTCATATAGCTAACCAATTATCACACAAAAATAACAAACATGAGTTTAAAATTTTTTTTTAACTGATACACTGTTCTGAAGGGAAAATCATGGACAATTGTACAGCAGTTGATACTTTCAAAAATTTTCCTACATTAAATTAGTAATAAAAGATAAAGATAAAAGTAATACAATACATCATATCACCGTGACAAGATCTGAAATGGTGTTTTACAATTTTGAGAATTAAATGGGTAAAATTATGCCACTACAATTTTGAACAAAATCTCCCAAGGGTGGCATATGGAGTAGTTGCATCCTCCTTCCAAAGCCCAATAGAATATTCTGGCATACAGATTTATTGTGCCTATCCCAGCTAAGACATGGGAAGTTTTCTGTTCAGTATTGCTCCCTGAGCTTTAAACCAAATACCCATAGAAACTGATTATGCTAACCATCATGCCAATTAAATCCTTATAAATATTATGATGCAAGATATTTGAAAAAAATTACCAAAATCTGTTGTTTTAAACTGGCTATTAATTGAGCACAAAAATTGCTGCTTTTAAAACATTGTTACTTAGAGGTATCAAAATTTCACTATACAACTATATGAAATGAATGAAGAAATTTTTAACTATTGTAATGTAATCACAAAAAATAAATTTATTAGCAGATACCAGGCATGTTTTAAGTAAGTGTGCATGGATTAAACAGTTAATATTTGTAGTTCTATTTAGGAAAAATGAAAAACAACTTACAAAAAGTGTTTCAGTATGTGTGTTAAATACGATTGTATAAAAATTTTAAGTAAATTGAAGATAAAATGCTACCAAAAAAAAAAAAAAGAGGAAGAAGAAGAATAACAAAGCTACGATAAAATAGCATACTTGATTAAAAAGATCAGTTGCATCTTTTCCAGCTCCTCGCATTAATTCATCTTCTCCACCAGGATGATATTCCATATAATGTGTAATATTATAAACATTACCTTAAAAAAAATTGAAATAGAAAATAAATGTAAATAAATAATTTTCATGGGGGGGGCAATATTCAAATTTGCACAAATATCTAATACATAAAAAATATAAACATAATATAAATATCAAATTATTTGAAAAATGAGTAAAGGATGAATTATATCTCCAAAATAATTCTTACTGAAAGGAAAAAGATTACAGTGATGCAGTGAACAAATTGTAACATTCGAAATGACATAATTGTAAATTCCACAATTTTTTTCAATAATTTTGCAATATTTCTTTAATAATTTATGAATATGAAACTTGAATCTATTGGAAACATCCCTTTGTTATACAAATAAAAATTGGAAATAATTCTGCGAATGCGCAAAAATACTAAACATTTATAAATTAAATATGTAGTACATCATTTATGTCTGAAAACATTTCGATAATCCAAAGTCATAATTTATGTTTGAGCTACAAGTATCCAATCACAGCAAGGTAATTTATTCTGAAAAAAAGGAAAGGGGGCAGATGAATGTGCAACTGAATGTACAAATGTGCCAAAGAAATGTTTTCTTATTAATTGTAAAAGTATTTAAGAAAAAATAAATTGTGATTTAAAATTTTACAGATATGCATCACATGTCAGCTTAAATTTCACATTACTCAATAATCATAGTTTTTAATAGCAATAAAACCTATTTTTTTCATAACAAATTTTTAAAAATATTTAAACAATTAGCATACAAAATAGAAAAAAGTAAATAAGCTATCCTATATGTAGTTAATTAGTTTGGTAATTTTGAAAATGAGACAGAACAAGTTTCAGTTGTGTTATGCGGAAGTCCTTACTATATCCAATGCTGAAGGTTTTTAATTAAATGTGAGTTCATTGTTGGTTGTTGCATTGATTTTGTAAATAAGTTTTATTACAATCTAAGTTTATTATTATTTAAGTTTTATTACTGTTATCTTTGTTGGTTAAGCTGTATTATATTGAAGTTTATTACTAACATAAATTTATTATTATGATTACTTCTTAATAATTTGTTTTAATTGAAGGATGCTCTACTCATCAATCAATCAGCAATGTGATAACTAGATAAAAAACAATTTTACAATATACACACCTCTTAGAGCAATCCATGCATCCTTTTTTGTATTATGTTTTGCAAGTTCGCGAAGCGATATTTCTGAGAGACATCCACGAGTTCCAGCTAAATCATTTCGAGAATGGGTATATCTAATCCAATCCATTAAAGAACATCCAGGTTTTAGTGCTACCTTATTCCTTCCTATATGAAAAATATTTATTTTTATGAATACATTTTATTACAATTTGTAATACTGAAACCAACATAAATATTTGTATGATAAAATTTTCATAAAAAACTAAAAAATATAATTTTGCATATATGTGATTATAATTTTATAAGATATTACTTTTATAAGATGTTTTATTCATTTTTTATAAAAAGAATTTAGCAGCCATTTCTGCAGTAAAATAAAATATAATTTTAAAAAACCCACACAAATACAGAAAATAAAATAAAAACACCTACTTAAATAAAATTAAAAATACATACTTAAATGCTTTCTCGCATTTGTCTATAACATTAGAATTAGGCGAGGAATTTTTTTTTTTTGTTAATTATTTGTTTTTTAAATTTGTGTTAATGTAAAAGTTTCAGATTTGTATGCGTTGTTTTTTCAACTGCATTAGCGGATAACACAACAAATAATCTTGCTCTCATAGAGTTCCAAACTAATTTGGATTTACATTCTTCCTGCTAGTATGATATTATGGCAGATTTAGCTTTAGTCTCCCAGAAGGGAGTTTGCTCTTCTACAATTTTTAAAAACCACTCTAGACATCTGAGAGATAATCTATTCTCAAACTTATCAAGGATGAAACATCTTGAATATTTAGAGGTAACTAGACAGAGAAAGTTGATTACAACCACAAACCATTTTAACGCAACCTGAGAACTTAGCCACAATTAAATCTGCAATGGCCATACCAGTTTAAGTTTCATTTATGAAAGAAAAATTATATTGTTTTTATTGAAGAACATTCCAGTAGTTGTTTCATTAAATGACTTAACTTTGGAGCTCAAAAAAGAAAATCATTTTCATGTCTGCTTTCAGTGGCATCAATTTTATAATCCCCTTACAATTGCAACAATATGATCCCTTCACACCGAAACGTATCCCTCTTAATCGATAATCCACATCAGTGTCGTAATTGCTTCTCTTTATTCGCTTAAAAAATAAATGCAAAAATCCAGGATATTGCAAGAACTGTTCTAAGCTTCATCCTACTCAGTCCTGTACTTCCCAGGCATACATATGCATATTATGCTAAGTTCTCCTGTAAACTAACTAATGAATACAGCAAAAGAAAACTAAGTTTTTAAAATTTAAGACTTTAGATTGTCACACATTCATAGATGCTAGTAGATTCTACCATCCCTAAATGATGACATTTATTCGGCAAAATCACAATAGACTGTCCACAATATATATACTAAGAGAAAACCATGGCCATATTTTAACGATCATATGGAAAAAACGCAATTATTAATAAAAAAAAATATTTTAACAGCAGATGAAATCTTTGCAGGAATCCTTCGCTTTACTGACCCTAACTTGGCAGCAACCTCTCAAAATGGTGACTCAGGCCTATGGCAATGACTATGGTTTGATTGTGTCAACATTTAACAAATAGAAGCAAAAGAAAAGATAGTGGAAGCGGAAAAGAGATTTCTCCCAGGATTCGGACACTGCAACTGCCAATCCAAAATGGGCAAGTGCCCAATCATCCTTTAACTATAAGTTACGCCTCACATTTATTGGAAAATCGCCAAGTAGCTGGGATGTACCCATTCCAGGAAGACCCGATACTATGCAGCGGTCATGTGGGATGGTAAAAGGCTAAGCAATCGCAGATCAAACCTGTCCACACATTTATTGCGAAGCGATGTTAAGCACCGATATTTCTCGGCTATTCGCGTGGTACTGCATACCGTGGTTGTTCTCTTCAGCCCCGATGCGCCTTGTGCTAAATGAATACACCATCCTTATGGAATGTAGCATAATTAGTGAACAACGCACAAGCAGAGAATTCACATCTCGGCCACTTTGTTGCAGATACAACTGGGAGAAAAGCAAAGGATGATCATTAGGGAGCAGTAATTTAACCCTTTGGAAATAAAAGGCGTGTAGGGACTCGACGTTCAAAATACGCTTTTACACTGCAACGACACTCTTAAGGCAGAGGCAACGACATGTAAGCTGGTACTGGGATTAGTCTCCACGGCATCTAACACACTTTCTTCCATAACAACCGAACGCGTCGATCACTGCTTGCATTCACCCGTCCCTGTTACTTCTTTGCACAAATTTTGATACACACGTGCGAACAACTAGGGTGCGGTTGATGCGTCTAGGAAGCGTTATCGATAAATTCGTTCAGCGGCTAGTCCATAACCCTTAGCTATTCCAAACACTAAGTGCATGTCTGCAAGTTCACTACTTGTATACCGTTGCATGCTCTTCATATGCTGTTTCCGCTCGAATGGAAAAAAATTCCTCACTTTCCCCTATAGCGCTCTCAGGCAGAGCAGCATCTAGCGGTGTACAAATGACGTTTCCGATCATGGCTTGCTATGCAATTCTCAATCCTTAAGATGTGCCCTACCTCCTCTCGAAGTTTCTCGCTACATTTTTGAGACAATCACTATATGAGGCTGTTAATGTTCGCAAAACTGTTTTATATTACACATATCGCTTTTGATCCATCTTCTACACTTGCTTTATGTCTTAAGCCCTGTCTAAAAGATAGTAAGAGTCAACCCCGAGATTATCTTATTCCCGTGTCTCCATTTGACTGTGAAAAACAACCCACGTTATCTCTGGTTATGAGCGACAACTGGTCGTTAATGGAGTCCGCGAGAATACTTTGATGTTCTGAAAAAACCGACTCCTGTCGGAGCGGGATGGAAACACATGAATCTCTCGGAGGATTCTGTCAAACCGGTTTTTAAGTGGTTGCGAGACAGACTCATTCCCCATCTATGTGGCTTTATATCTATTCAATTAGTTCCACCAGATTTTCTTACAGCCAAAACTTGCAAACCTTTTTGAATGATTTACATATATCTGCTTCCTTTTTCTTTCTTTTTCACCAATTAAACATCATAAAACCATCATGAACAATTATGATCCAAGCTTCGAAAATAAACAATTGCCTGCTTACTTAATTAAAAAATATACTTAAGCAATATAAGAAATCATTCTCGTTCCCAATGCTTTGAAAACTTCATAAACCTTCAACCACAGTTATAAATAGGTTCAACTGATTTTTTATATTTTTGCAGTAGTACCTCCTTGTATAAAAACGTTTTTGCAGGTGAAGCTCTTTTGCTAAGGTCGCATTATGTCAGTTGAATGAATGCATTATGAATGAATGCATTATGTCAGCTGAATGAATGCTCATGACTAGAATGCATTCGCAGATAACCTTTAGTATTAAAAGCCATAAGAAAAAGCACTTTTCAACCTACATCAACAATAAAATTGCTCAGTCATCTAATTTCAAAAGCAGTAAACACAACATCGTCTATCACTTAAGTTTGGCCATTAGACAAGTTGGAATCACAGAGAATGAGTTAATGGACTCAGCCTACAAATACATCAGATAATTAATCCTTCAATGGATATAACCAGATGGGCCTGATGGCCGGCGATTACGGCTCTGGGCTCGGTGCCACAGGTTTCTAGTTCGAGTCCCGGCAGTGCCATGAATGTTTATAGTGATTCAGAATCCACTTTAAACAGTAGGTCGTGGTACAAAAGCGACTGCAGAGGCACTGAGCTGACAACATTACCCAATAAAATAAAAATTTCTAAATTAATGTGAAAAAATTTAAATTCGATTTTATAATTTAAATAAAAAAAGAACCAAATTTTTAAAATTCCTTAATAAATCTTTCATGAAATTTTATGATGTAACAATAATAATTTATATAATGTTATTAACAATATTAATGTTAAGTACTTAAATTACAATTATTTTAAAGACCCAAAAGTGATAAATACAAGAGATAAATTTCTTAATTACAATTGATGTTTATGGTAAATATACACATTTATATAGAATATAAATTGAAAAAGAAACATAACATAAGCAATTATCATGAAAAACATATTCAAATTGTTTATAATTTTTGCAATTCTTCACAAATTAAAAGCGTAAAGAAAGTTTTAATATCAAATTTAGATCCGATTAATAATGTTTCAAATTTATAACTATATAAATAACTATTAAAACAAACAAATTAAAATATCTTTCAATTACAGTTAAAAAATTCAAATAATGTTATTCATAGATATAATGTTGTATAATTTTTGCATTCATTTCTAATAATAATAATTTTTAAAAAGTACTGTTTGTGTGATAACTTAAAATATAAAATCTGTTATTTACTTTAAATGGCAAAATTTTATTATTTTATAATTTTTTTTCTGTGTTATACAGAAAGTCTAGAAAAATATTTTACTTAAATATTTAATCATTAATTCAATTAAAGTTTTTTTTTTTAAAAATTATCATACCTGCTGGGCTATCAGCAAATGATGATACTGGAACATTAAGTGCAGAAGCCATTGGTGATATGTTAGAAGTTTTCTCATTTGATTGCAGAACTTCACTTCCAACTTGGGGGTGAAACGTTAACCCTAATTTAGAATTCAAACACCCCAGCTAAAAAAAAAAATAAATAAATTAATGTTATAATAAATTATTGAATCACCTCATAAAAATATAAAACTTAAAAAAAAATCATATAACTTTCACATTAGAAATTACTGACAAAATACATTACCTTGCAAAATCACAAGCCAATTTGTATCACTTTGCTATTCTTTCATATTTAAAAAAATCTGAGGCTAAATTTAATTAATTATATAACTTAAAGAAGGAAACACATAGTTTAAATTTTTATATAACATATTTAAAATGTTGCAGCAGTTATTTCACCATTAAAAAAACCAGATTAATTTTCAGATAATCATACTTGTGTATACAGTTAAGTAAAACAATAAAAA
This sequence comes from Caerostris extrusa, assembly GCA_021605095.1. Taxonomy (NCBI): domain Eukaryota; kingdom Metazoa; phylum Arthropoda; class Arachnida; order Araneae; family Araneidae; genus Caerostris; species Caerostris extrusa. The sequence continues at coordinate 160,228 of BPLR01015235.1, forward strand.
TTAATAAATCTTAGTATCATTTAAGATTAAAACATAAGCACTATTAATCAATTTTTAAAATCAACACCTTTTATGTCTACAGCCCTGATTGAAAAAAGGACAAACATCTTGATCTTCAACATATCTAATTGCCTGTTTTGCAATCTGCAAAATTATACATTAAAAAATCATAGAATTTTTCAACATGGAACTTGTATAATATGCTAATTCTTTTAGAACTATTGGCAAAAATTAATTCTTTGAAAAGCAGTCTAAAAATTTTTTTCTGATAATAAATAGAACCATTTTGAGAAAATGAAACAAGCACGTCGTTTAAAAAAGTAGCAACTTGCTTTCAAGAAAACTACGAGTAAACTAATAACTGAGTGTGATACTCATGACGATTTTCATCTCACTTGCTAATAGGAAGATTACAAAATATTAGAAACTTCTTTTTCTCTCTCTCTTTGAATCCAGGGTTAAATTTATTTACTTCAAATTTTGATTTGGCAGGAAAGTTAAAGGAAATAAGCCAGACATCGTCTGGTACCCAGAAAGGAATTTAAAGTCAGACATTTTCCAGAGAAGTGAAATCGCCAAAGCTTCCTGCATCAGAAGAGCAAGGTATCATGAAAGTTCAAGAAAATAGATTTTCCTAACTAATTTTAACTGGACAGACAGATGAGTATATCCTAGTGATTCAAGCAATTATGAGGAAAACGAATCAGTATAAAAGCAATCTCTCAAATCAGGATAAACAATTTACCAATTTGTCTAAACAATTGGAGCACCCAAAAAGCCCATTCCTTACACCTTGAAATAAATTAACTATAAAGAAGATGGGCAAGTTAAACCACGAGCTGGGTATTAAATTGCCCAAACTACCTAAACTAAAAAAAGAAATCGAAGACCGTTATAAAAAGGAGCGTGACAGCAAAAACAACCTACGTTATCTCTGGCTATCAGTGATAGCTAGTCGTAAATGGGATCACAAGTATCCTTTGAAGTGTGAAGAAAAAACCGATCGAGACAAGATTTTCTGATAGGGTTCTGTCAAAACGATTTTAATGGGTTCGCGAACGGGACTCACTCCTGTCTGAATACGATTTTCAATATCAACGATTTCAAAAATACCCTAGGTAGCACTCCTATTTACGCTGATGACTCAAAGTTAATCACACAAGACAACCCACCAAATCTAGTGGTTGCACAATTACAAGCGTACGTTAATAAAATTGAAAATCACAAACCACCTTGAAAATAAAAAAATAAAAATGCACAGTCTACTGCATACTGAAAGGTATTATTCCTCCTTTTAGGTGATATCACCATTTTTGGCACCCTAGTCCCTCGGATATTTGAATACAAATATCTAGGATTATTTTTAGACTCTAAATTAACTTTTAGATCCCATCTCATCAAAAGCAGTTCGAAAAGCAACTGATATTCGCATTAAGCTAAACAACCTAATTTCTCGCAAGAGCAGGCTCGCAATCAGATTAGCTTCTGCTCTATAAAAAGTATCCTACGGCAAATTATTTTTTATGGAAGGCCTGTATAGTTCTTTCGTCTATCACCAATCTCAAGAGTATACTTGCCTGGATCAAGGATGCACCTTGGTTTGTGAAAATGAAAAAGATCTATGCGAATCATAGAATACATAATAAATTCTCTAGATGAAAGTTCAAATTAAAATAAATTTTTTTATCGCGAATGTTTTTTTTCCTCCAAAAAAAAACCTTCTTAGTGCTAAGCTGAGCACTACTTAAGGCTCACGTTCCCACCGAGGCTTGAAGCGTTGACCAATCACTAGCCTCTCCACTTTCGCCTGAAACCGGTTTTGAAATCCACCTCTTCCGAGTTGACCAACTTTCAACTCGAAGCGGAACTTCTCACTAGGCGTAATACTATTTCTGACGTTTCGCTGTGAAGAGTTCCAAAAACTTTCTTGCCAGCCGCGTGAATCTTCAACACTTCACGCCTCGGTGGGAACGAGGCTTTAGGTTAAATTCTAGGCGGCTATATCTTTTTACCCCACAAAACCTTTTAGACTTTTTATCATACTATAATTATTAAGGCATTAAAATGGACCATTAATTGTACCAGTATTTTTCAAAATTTCTCTTTAATTTTAATTCTTATAATTATTATCTTAAATTAATAATCTTATATAGTGTCTTCTGGCAACACTAAATGGCGCCAGAGAACTACCACCTCCTCTCAACGGACTAGATCTAAGAGCGTTCTTCCCCTTCCTTTTAAGAGCGTGCTCGCTCATTCTTTTTTCATTTCTTTTCGGAATAACTGCACTCCTCGCTAAAATTAAATTTAAATTAGTTCAATATTTACTAACTTACAATTCTGCACTCAAATTTATACTTATTCTTCAATTTTCTCAGATGAGATATTAATTTTACATAGGCACTGAAGTGTAATTGGTACGTCCATTGAGCTCTTCAGCAATTTCTATAATTTTCTATCCAATATTGACAAATTCTTTTATTAATGAACTTTATTCTAAATTATAATGCTTCCCAGTTGAAAAATAGGAAAAAACGCAAAGCTGTGTAATCAGTACTTTGAATTCATTCCCATTCCCTTCCAATCTTAAAGTATCATTTGTAAAATTGGAAGATCGAACCTGACTTGCGCTACTAAAACTTCCTGTAAATCAGAGTTGCTTTTCTCTTTAGTTTCAAAATTATTATTCAAAAAATGCTACAATGAGCAATTAATCGCAATAAATATATTTATCCATTAATAAATTAATTCATTAATTGAAAACAATTTATACTGATCTAACTATGGTACCATTTAAGCAACCCCAAGTGAAAGGATTCTTTGAAGGTTCCCTAAGTGACCTCCAAAAGAACCCTCCAATGTAGTAGATGATGAATTAAACACATCAAATGACGCATCAAAACTGGTGAAATTTATGCCAATGAGGCTGAATGAAGTTCTAAAAATAAGAACATATTCTTTTAAGTTATTAAGAATGCGAAAAATGTGCTAAAATTAAATTTTCTGCAGAGTACATTTGTTAAACAAATATAGATTTTTTCTACAGAAATTTTCAACTCTACTTCCTTTTTTCCCTATGTTTTCAAAGTCAAATACATTTAAATTATATTAAATAAATAAAAAATATATTCATACTTATAAAGGTATTTCTAATTTCTTTTGACAAATACTATAATATGACGACCAGATACAGACTTTTTCTAACAAGTGTGCTTTGATAAAAAAAAAAATTAGTCCTTTATAAGACTGAGTTTGATACCTATAGTTAAAGGCTTGTACAAAAGATTTCAACTAGCTTTTTTATACTCAATAATAGTTATAACTCATACTCAAGCAAAATACAGATTATAATAATAAATTATTTAATTTTTTTTTTACTACCTATCTTGAATATGATTTGCAAAAATATACCTTTAAGAACATATTGGAAATAAAAAATTCTGAAAATAGCTTTTATATAATTACTTAATTAAGACTTACTACAGGAGTTGACTGATTTGCATGTCTGGAACCACAGTAGGCACAATGTTTTCTAAATGTTCTAAAATATTATGAAACCACTTTGTTTTGAAATGTAAACAAATAATTTTACTATTCTTTCTAAAAAAAAATAAAAACAAATATAAATAAATAAAATATAAATAACTGAAATAAAATAAAATACATAGAGTAAAATTTGATTCAAACGTAACAAAAAAATTAAAATAAAAATATTTGTCTAGACATTAAGTAAGTCCTTCACACAATTTACTTGCTATTCTAAAGGCAAACTTTCTACCAAAACATAAATCTGTGATATTAACAAGTAGAGAAAATAATATTTCGATCGATGATTTCCATAAAACTGAAATTCTCTAATATATTTAATCAAGTCGTATTAAGAACAAAAAAAAAAATAATAATATATTGCTCAGAAGAACAATAAAAATAATTATACAGTAAGAATGGTGAAATTGTAATATTACCTAAATGCAATATTCTAAGCAGGGTTAGGGATAAATTTAAGACTGCCAATTGTTGAGTCGGATTTTTGATACAGATTCAAGACTCTTTTCTGAAATTTTATGTACACTCTTCCGTAATTTTTGAACTAATTTTTTTTATCTTTAAGTAAAGATCATTTAGAAGAATTTGTGAAAATTAGAAAGAAAATTGTGCATTCTAAGCACAAAGATGCTATATTTGTATTATATTATTTCTAATTTTTTGTTGACAATAAAATAGTTTCTATCAGATCTTCTTCCATTGTTGATTCAAGACAACTTTTTATAAGCCTCAGTGCTCAGTAAAATCTCTCAACATTTATTTAGTATGCTATTAAAGCAGTAACTGTTTTACTAATGGTTTTATGGTTGTATTACTCAAAAATACAATTAAATTGTCTCCTTAACATTAATTCCTAGAATTTTGGAAAAAAATTTTTTTAACAAGTCAGGAGCCAGACTATTAAACCCCTACTTGAGAAAAAAATGCTTAACTCCCCACCTCTGATTCTAAGGAATACTATAACACACATAAATAGAAACAATTTATACAATATATTGAACAATTTAAGTTCCAGTGAATTTCAAATGAATAGCTATATATTAATACAGGAGAACAAGACACAAGATACATTAAAAGCAGATATAAATTAAAATACTTTTTAAATAGAAGCTTTAGTGATCTTTAATTTTGTATATCATGTGCAAAAATGTTTTTAATGGTTTATATTATATACTCCTCTTTGCAAGCTTTCGTAAGAATAAGTTATAAAGTGCTACCATAATTATTACAAAGAAATTTACCAAATTTTTGTTAAAATGGAAAACTTTTATAATAATACATTTTTATAAACCATATTGGTAAACAAACGTATATATAACTAGACAGATATCACATAATTTATAGAAACATCCTGAAAACAGAAATATATTTAGAATATGTTTTATTAAATAACTTTATGCACTATACTGAAAGAAATAAAACAGATTGGGGATTACAATTGCAATTCTAAATATATGATTAATGAATTAACAAATGAATAGTTACAATATTTTTATAACATATATTTGAATTTTTTTCTTAAAAAATGAATACAGTTATATTAAGTTTAAAAAATAATAAAAATAATGAAAAAATTATATAATTAGAAAGATAAAATTTTTAATATTACCTAAATGCAATGTTCTTACTCCACAGAAAATATGAATATAATTTTTTTTATAAAATAATGAACAATTAGATTTATTTAGAACCTTTAAGCATAATACTTTTATTACCGAAATTAAGAATTTAGACTCCTTTTAAATGTTCCATTTATTACTTTTTTTTTTTTTTTTATAACTATTTAAACATGTTTAAAAACTCTATCAAAATATTTTAAATATATAGAAACTACTGAAACAAAAGTAAAACAAAAATATTTAAAAAAAAACAGTAATTATTTTATGTGAGAGTGCAAAAAGAAACACTAAATACATGAAAATAACATGATTAGGAGTCAATAAAATCACTTTAAAAATTATTTTGTTTACAAGCCTTTAGTTAATAATTTTTCAATTAATTGAAAAACACCCTTTGACAAAAACTATACTTAAAAAAATTATTCAAACGTATTTTACAAAGTACATGCATAAATAACTTACCTTTTAAGATACTCTTTAAATATATGCAATTTTTATTTTTCTCACAATAACATGGTGTGAAACAATGCAGTTGGTGAAATCTTTAGAATTCACTGTCCAGGAATTAAATACTTATTTTAGAAAAACCTAAAAATAATTTTAATGAAGAATTATGTTATATGCAATACTGAATAAAATAACATAGTTAAAAACTATACCAAATTTAATGCACATTATATATACATTAAGAAAAGGAAAAAATGCAAAGCAATTAACTTGGGAAGCAGGCATATCTTAACTCTTTGCCTTAAATAGATATTATTTTCCCAGTAAACTTTAATATACAATATTTAAACCATTACAAATAAAATAAATATTATCTGAACTAATTAGCATCAGGAGAGATCTTGTATCCATCACTCCACAAATTTTAAAATTATATAATTGTGTGATAGCTTCTTCATTTCTTATTTCATTACATAAGAATTATCAACATATCAAATTATCTCATATTATTACTTTTTGTTCTTACAATAAAATTAGAGTAGCAAATAATATTCTAGCATTATTTATTTCAATACAGCCAAGAACATAGACAACCACAAATAATTTGATGCACAAAGTGAGTTTAAAAAATAATCAATGCATGTCTGCAGTTTAAAATCTATAATGAAGTGGTATTGATGTATTGATGATTTAAAAGTCAATTAGGTCTTCAGGCAGTTTATGAGATCACTGTAAACTTTAGTTCATTGATCAATGACAGGTTCTATTTATCAAATGACAGGAATTTTATGGTCCGCTAAATTTCATCTTTCAAAGTAAAACCAATTTTTTAAACAAATAAATTGCCATAATAACCAAATTTAAAAAATTATTGAGAGTTTAAATGCTAGGCAGAAAAGTACATCTCCTTTATATTCCTCTATCCTTTTATTTCTGCCTATTCCTACAAAAATTAGATAAGTTAAATTCAATGCATATTAAATCTAAATAACTTATGTGAAAACATTACCATTATTGCAGTATTATTTTAGTTAAAAAAAAATTAAAAAGACAAGAAATTTAAATTATTTGTTTTATACAATTACTAGCTCAGTAATTCAACTTTAAGAGCTCTTAAATTTATAACACTAAAACTTACAACACTAGCATTAATACAATGGTAACACAAATATAAGTATCGTGATTTTAAAAAAAAAAATTATGAGATGGATATAATTTTATATGTTTCATTTGGAATCAAGAATTTAAATATTTATTCAGATTTATAATTATCTGGGTCAAATTCAACAACTGAATATTTTACAAATATTAAGAATATCTATTGAAATAAAATATTTGATAAATTTAACTAAAACTATTTAATTTTTGGTAGAATAGAATATTTAAAATAAAATAAAATTAAGCTTTTTTTTTCTTTTTTTAGCTCTTTTGGAATCTGTAAAAATTTAATGTACAAAAATTCCAGTTCAAACTGGAGAAAATTTTAAACTTATGAATAGGTTGGATTTTGATTAAAATAAAAAATTTACTAAAGTATGTGGTATAGATTATTTTTCTGAATATAAATATGATAATTTTTTAACACGCCTTGTACTTTCAAAAGTAAATTAACAAATCCACTCATAATTCTATAAAATGTAACTTATGAAATTTATTAAAACATATATATGTTAATATATATATGATATCGCAATAATAAGAGAATTAAGTGAAAAATAAAAATTGCATCCTTATCTATTTTTGTCTGTTACTTGTTCAGAAAAATAAAATGCTACTCATAATTTGAAAATAAAAACTATTCCATTTTTTTAATCATGTACCATAAATCTTTAATTTATCTTATCTAACATTGTTTCTACCAGAAAAAAATTCTGAAGTATCAATAGTTGCAAAAAATAATTTCATTAATCTTTTAACATGTTTACAAAAGTAAAAAAATAATTCTTATAATTTTACAAGTTATCTATTATTAAATTTTAGTGGAAAAATTTATTTTGTAATGAATGCATGAAAAAAAAAAGGTCTTATGTATGAAAAAAAAGGTAAAATAAATAAATTATTCAATTTGCATGTCTTTAACAATAAAAAAAAATTTTTTTAGTGCACACTGAGCTTTTTTTTTTTGTAATACAAATAGGCATTTCAACAATTTTACTATGGAGGAAAAAGTATAGATCTACAATATTTTGTTAATTAAACATATAAAGCTGCAAATCAATAATTGTTTTAAAAAATTCATCTAACAGGAGTTACATGAATTTTCTCTAAATCACACAAGTGCTGTCAAATTTATAAAAAATATTTTAAAATAAAACGAATTATAATTAAACTGTTTACCTATGAAAATTGATAACTGAAACATACTAAACTCAATCAAAATAGTATCAATTTGTTTGTCATTAAGAAAATATTCATGTATTATCAAAATATATTGTTCCATAGCAATGATGATTATTTAACTACGACGGGTATTTAAATCTTAATATTCCAGTTAAATAATAAATATATATTTATTTCATAAGAAACAATGTTTTAAAATTACATAAATATTTTTGCAAACTACAGAATGAATAAAAAAAAATACAAAAGGGAAGAAAACACAATATAGGGATCAAACCACCATTTAAAAAATAATACACATAATTCTGGTTCCAGTAAATATTCACAGTCTTAACCAAATAACTCTTAAATTATATTCTACTTTTTTAATATTGATTTTGAAAAAGTTTCTTGTTACAGCAATTTTGAGTGATTTTTTTTTTTTTTTAAATAAACTTGAATAAAACTCTTTTAACTGCATTTCAAATACAAAATAAAAAAATTCTTAAAAGACCTTTTCATTTACCTCATATTCTTATACTCATTTTATCTACAGAAATTTTACAATTTTAAATCCTTTTTATTTCTCTTAAGCTTCTTTTAATAATTTCGAGCAATCTAATTCTTAGATTCAAAATTCTTGAAGTCACTTAACCTATATCTGAAGGATGTAGGCATGCGCGCTTTTACACTGGCATGCTGTCTTAACATTAAACATGAATTTATTTGAGGTTATAACTTACTTTGGTTGAAATGATCTATAATAATGTGAAACTTTTACAAGAGAATAGCTATCAAAGCTGTCATTTTTCACAAATACAGATTTTTATCCCACAAATTCAATGTTAAATACAACTCTAAGAGCAATTGGATACACTCCACACAATTTTGATAATCTTTTCATAATGCCTATAGCCTGACTAACAATCTAATACAAAACTATTTTTTTTGCAGTAATAAGAATTTTCTATTTTTAGGGGTTTTTGAAAAGAAGATTTGTTTAACAAATGTTCACAAACTTAAGCCTTTCAATTACTTTTTCCAATTAAAAGATTTCTGGAAAAGGTAGTTGTTTGTTGATTGGTTTTCTTTAGTAAAAGGCCAATAGAAATGTTTCTACCTACACTTATCAGATAAAGAATTATTATTTTATTTTACAACTGTCTTATTGCCTTTGGTTTCAATGGTTTAACACATTAATTTGGAAGAAGAAAGTTTAAAATTCTATTCATTATTATTGAAAAAGAAACTTGTCATCAAAAGGATTGAAAAAATTTTTTAATAGTTTTTCAAAAGCAGTTTTCAATCATACTAATTTCTTTTTTTTTTTTACATACATTAGTACATTAGTTAAAAGTAAATAAAATAGTTTTAAAAGAAACAATCATCATATCCATAACTTTTTTATTTATTATGAAACTGATAATTGTTATCTCTGACAAAACACTCCACTTTCTCTTTTAAAAGCAAATACTCTACCAAATAGGCCACATTTAGTTAGAATGAAGAGATCACTCCTTTCAGAAGTTTCACTATAATAGTACTAATAAATTATAAGAAATCTAACAGTAAAAAATTTGTAAACTGTTTATTTTATTATTTTCATTCACCTATAAATGTTTTTCATATTTACATGAATATAATACTATTCTAAATTTATATCTTAACCTTATTTTTACTTATAAGTTAATATTTTTCTCAATTAATAAGAATAATAATTTTAACATATTAAAACTAGATACTTAAAATATTTTGAATTAAAAATGAATTTAAGCTAATTTTATCTAATTTAAATAATTTAACATATCTTAAACAGTTCATAACAAATTTTAAAGCTTCTTAAGAACGTTTTAAACATATTTAAAGATTAAGAAAATGCAGTAATTATTTTATATCAATCTAGCTCAAATAAATGTCCAGATTTCAAAAGTACAGATAATACAGTACAAAAAAGAAGCTTAACATGCACTAAAATTATCATTACTAAAGAATAAAATTATGTTAATATACATTTGAAACAGAATCAAGTAGTAACCAGCACAATGCATATTTTTACTTAAAAAGCAAGAACAATTTACCTTTATAGGGCAACTTTCCTACATTATAATGCAAATTATGAAGTTTAATACAAAATTCAATCAAAGGCTTCAAGGTGATTTAAAATAATTTCTTAAAATTTATTGAACACATAACTTTTTATTAATTAAACATTAAATTCCTAAAATAAAAGCATCGAGCGAATGCGAGCCTTCAATACAGCTCTTTATTAACCAATGTCTGACGTACAGTCGCTCTTTTTTGGGTTTTCCAAATCACACTGAAATTTTTTTTACTTGCGAATAAACATTCAGTTTATAAATTTTCTAAACAAACTAGAAGTTTTTATTTTTTGCTACTTGTTCATTACAACCAAACTCATCTGCTTGGCAACTTTAGTTGGCAAAACTTCGATTTACAAAGTCAATGATGTAACTTCGTTTCAACATTCTCCAATGGACAAATACTTTTGTAAGCATATGTGAACATTTCTTGCTTAACTAAAAAATATCTGAAGAAACATTACTATATTGAATTGACATGACTTGATGTTCTATAAACATTATAAAAATTTGATAACATTAATTAAGACTAGAACAATAAAGAATTATATATCATTTATCTAAATGAAATATATACTTTCATCTAAATGTGTATTAAAAATGGACACAAGATGCATTTATTTTGGTATAACTAAGTGGTGAAAATGTATTATCAAAAGTGGTTAATATTCTGCATGTATATAAGAAGGAAAATAGTTAAAATATCATTTGTTACTTCTTTGGGATTTACTTACTATCAGTATGAAAAAAATTATATCACCATTTTCTTTCTATGCAACTCACAACATTGTCAAAGAAAGTCACAAATTATCTTTTTTTTTTTTTTTAATATTATTATTCTATAGGTTAGATTCCAAACTGCTATTAGCATTTCATAGACTTTCAAGAAATATTTATTTACTCTCTGTTGAACAACTTAACTCACAGATTTATAAATTGAAAGCTAAATATTAAATAAGATGAGATTTTATTCTAGAAATAAATTGTCCAGGATTACACTTATAGATAGCTTATAGATTTTAAATTCTAATTATTTAAAATACTTTCATATAATTTAAAATGATGTAATTTTATGTTTACATTTCAATTCTCCTGAATTTATTATATAGTAAAACAGAATTAAAATGTCTTTGCACTTTTTTAAAAACATTAATAATGTATAACATTAATCCAAGGCTCTATATTTTGAAAATAAAACATGTTTGGAAATTAAATCTTATTTTTAAATAGCCAAAATGACATAACAGAAGAAATCAGACAGTTAAGTTTTATTTTTATTTTACACTCATATGTAGAACAGAATTATTGCTACTATGAAATACAAATAAACAAATAACTATAAACTAAATAATTATAAGAAGTAAATGGCGAAATTGAACATATCAACATGATTTTACATAGATTATTAAAGATGCAGCCTTCATTTCTTGGTTTAATTCTATAAATTTACTTACATATTAAGCTGATAGAAAAATAAAAATATTTTTAAATTAATTTTTTTTTTTTTTTTTTGTAATGAAATCAGTCAATCACATTTCATATTCAAGCGAATCTACATAAAACATGAAAGAGGAAAATCATTTAATAATGTGTCATCAATAACTAACATTTAATGCATTAACATTATCATTTAATAACAATAAATGACAGTTTATGATTGGTACTTCATTCTCTTTTCTTTTAATTATTTTACCAGAAAATTTAATATAGTTTGTATTTGGAAGTAAAGACCTGATATAAAGAGAAATTATAAAAAATAATAAAATAATAATAATAATAATAATAATAAATACAATAAATAGAGGAAGACTTTTACTATATGACTCAATATTCTGAACAAACAGCTTTTAAGATGAAAACGATTGTGAATATTTACAACATATATTTATCTAAATCTCCAAGTTTGTAAGTTAAATATATAAACGTTTCTAAAATACTTACAAAGGGCAATAATTTTAACTGAAATATTGTAATACTTTTATATTATTTGATGAGCAATAGTTGCTATAATAGATAGTTGCATCTATAATAGCAACTATCGAACTAAAAATTTAATAAGGTAAATTAAATAAATTCATCAGAGAAATAAATATATCATTTCAAAAGAAAACTTTTTAAATTTCTCTTAAATAGTTTTATTTTTTCCTTCCCAATATATAGGCTTAAAAATATAACTCATGTCTGAATTATCATTTATTATATTACAATATTAATTTCATTAAAAATTGTGTTTCTAAAAGTTATTAAAAAAACATATATAATTAAGTCACATGATGTAATTACTTTTACTTTTGATGCAATATCAATTTTAAATACAGCAGATATCGTTGAAAATAAATAATTTGTCCACGCTAATGATTTAAATTTTATAGACTCAGAACAGCATTTCTCATTCCAAATGCCTCTCGTAAAATGTAAACAAACTGACAATCAATCTAACACCAAATTCAGAATTTACTTTTTTCCTTTTTTTCTTTATCACGTGTGACCTGTGCTAATAGATAGCCTGTACATTATTTAAATATTTTAAGCTGGAATAGTGATTAAGATAAAAAAAAATAGATTGAGTTGATTATTTTTAAAGCCGTTCTTTGCACAATTAAAAATATAAAACTAGATGAAATTAACTATTTTACAGAGTACATTTAGGAAGCAAATCTTGACCCATTCGATCTGTTAAAATTATAAGTGAATAGTAATCAACAAGAGAAAAGAAAAAATATAAAGAGAGTATATTTATTGACAAATTGAGTGGAATTTATGTTTCCTATGCAATATGTAATTTTGCTCATTTGAAAAATTTATTATATGGTATATTATTGCGTGTGAGCTCTCGAAAGGCCAATCCTTAAGGTTTGTGACATCATAGACAACATGATGTCTGAGAATTTAAAAAAAAATCAATATTTTGTTTTTAATTTTAAAATATTTTGTTTTTAGAATTTATTTTTGAAAATAAACGGCTGCATTTAGTGTTTTAAAATATAATGTTTATGTGTGATGTTTTAATTATTAATCAGTATTGCTTAATTAGTAATCGAATTATTTTAATCATTAATCGAGTTAACATTAAAACAATGTGTTTAAATGAAGAAATTGTTCATCCAGTTTCTCATACACAGATTACATTTGAACGTTGTTGCCTGGTGAAAAGTTGTTATGATGCCTCGTGTAAGAAGCAGAAATACGTACCAGCACGTTTCTGACTTTTAGAAAGGTCGAATTGTAGCGTACCGGGAATGCGGTTTATCATATAGCAGTATTGCTGCTCGCGTCGGTGGAGATTCAATGAATGTTAGCAGAATATGGAATCGATGGGTTCAGGACGGTAACACGAGAAGCCGTACTGGATCTCAACGGCCCCTATCACTATCAGCTGAAAAGATAGATCAGCTGAGAAGACAAATTTCTGTTTCACCAAGAAAAGGCACAGAAAACTGAACCATAGCTTTTATTGCCCTATCTAAATTTAACTTCCTGTCAATATGATTAATGTGTAGCTTTATAAAAATTTATTTGTGCTTAGTGACACAGTAGTGAATATATTTTTTTCCTCTCGAATTATGTTTTTATTATTTCGTTTCTTCCTAAATCTTTTTTTTTTTTTTTTTTTTCTTGTATGTTAGTTTTATATGCTGTCTTACTTATTTTTCTTTTCTTTTTTAATTTTATTTATTCTTTTTATTGTTGTTATTATTTTATTCTTTCAATCTGTCCCGAGTCTTAATATATTGTATAAAACTTTAAAACGGAATATTACTTACTTCTGTAACATTTGAGCTTTTGTTATACTTTTGTGGTGCCAAGAAGATCGTATGTGACTAATAAAAAAATCTAAATCTAATAATGTACCATTTTAATTACATCACTTTGGCTTCTTAAAATTAGAAATTAATGACGTAAAATCCACTATTGATTTTGAGGTTGCTAGTCAAAGAATTTGCTATAGAATTACATCTGAAATGCTGTTTTAGTTCTTGTACTTTATAGCTTCATTGAAAAATGTGCAGATTAGCATATGTAGGTACCAGAGATACGCCTTATTAAAATATGTGTTTTTTTACCCTTACAGTTGTGATACTAAGATATTTGAAAACAAACTTGAGACTTAAAGGGGGCGGAGTAAGTCAGCTCATGGATCGTCACTTGAGTACAGATTATCTGTAGCATAGATCGAAATCACTGTGAATATTGTTTGAAACATTTGCCCTAAATATAAGAGCATAGGTATATTTTGAATAATTATCATAACATTTCATGATATATCTAATTTTATTTCGTAAACACAATTTCAGTATTTTTCACAATAGCTCTTAAATCAATTTTAAAAATTATTTCGGTCTATAATCGCAAATAAGGAAACCTCTTTTATATTTCATACTTCAATAGTTTCTCAATGTGGAACTTAAATAATTCTTCTTCTTCATTGGTGCAAAAAGCCCCTGGTGGGCCAAGGCCGTCTGCCTACTGGCAGATTTCGAGACAGAAGATGTTACGGAGTAAGGTTTTCAGCCCTACGCCCAAACTTAAAAAAATTGAAATATAATAATTTTCTCTTTGCTTCTGCACTGTATTTCTATTTACTGTCGGAATTTCACCAACCATCCATTTATATGTATTTAAAGGTGCTTTTTATAGTGCCTCAGTCTGTTGTAAGATGATCGTCTTTGAAGCAAAATAAAACATTTTGCTGAACATCATACAGTAAATGTTATACAGAACGTTATCTCGTAAGAAAGATAAATTGTGATATACTGAAAGTGTTATATAACGGTCAACTTTGTATCTTTCTTTTCTAAAAAAAGCGAAGGAAAGCTCCGAATGCTCATTGCAATGTAGAGCTACTCTACAAATCCATGTGCGTCATCTTTGGAAGTTTGATTGTCGAAAATTAACTGAGACAGATTTCATAAATTCTTTTCCTGAAGAACCACCTCTTTAATCTATAAGGACAATTGACCCTTAAAATCTGCAATACTTTTCAAATACTACATTACTGGAAACAGACGTGAAATTTAAACGACAGGAAGAAGGTGCTGTGATATGCAAATGATTAGCTTTTCAGCGCATTCAGACAAAGCAGGCGCCGGTAGCGGCACCTACAATATCTTTAAATAAGAAAATTGTTCAGCCAGTTTCTCATACATTTGTAATAATTTTTTAAAAATATCTTTGGCTTTAAACAACTAAATATAGTAACTCAAGAAATTTTAAATAAATAGATATTATTATAATTACACATTTAACCACTTAATACTGTGCAGTTAAATCTTGAAGTGCTTGGAAGGTACTTTAAATAAAAAATTCGTTGAGCCAAATTTAACCAAAAACAATGAAAGGTATATTTTTACATTACTTCATTGAATTACTATTTCTATATCAGATAAAATACCTTAGGAAACAAACAAAAAAAGAAACTGAAGAATTTGAATATAGTAATACTCATGCGGGCATTGAAAATAAATACAGTTGAATGCTGTTAATTTCATAGAACGAAACACGGTTAGCAAATTAATGCGAAAGGTGTTACCACTTTTTATTAACGTTAAATTAAATATAATAGATGCGATCTACTGACTGGTTTATGTCTGTTTAGATCCATTTCTCGTCTAAAAGGTGAAATTGCGGTTTCGCCTTGTTTTGAATTAATAGAAAAATTGTTTTTTTTTTTTTTGTTTATTGGAATTTCTTCTTGAAAATAAACGGCTGCATTTAGTCTTCAGGAAGAGACCCAGAGCCATCTATGATCAGCAATGGGAATCTTTCCCGGCATTGAAAAGGCGTTGTGGATTTTATCCTACAACCGCTGTGGCTGCTGTCTAGTCACTCCGATCACTTCAAGCGAATCTGAGCTGCAATTTTTGGCAATTAAATCTTAACTTTTATTTGCTACGATGTGCAACTTAAATTTGAACATGGCTACCTTTAAATTTTTATTTTAAATAATTTCTACTTTTAATTGGATTTTAAATTTTATTCCTGTTCATCTGTCAAATAGTTTAAATTCAACTATTTTTAAATTTTAATTTTACTTAACAGCTTCCGAGCTGGGAGAGGTTAATAACTTTTGTTTTCTTTTAATACCCTCCATTAACTTTTAACTTGTCGACTTGTTTTCTCTTAAATTTTGCTTTAATCTTTAATAACTCAATAGTAATAACTCTGTTCTGGATGTCTGATTACTACGTTTTCCTTATTTTTGTTTAAAAAAAAAAAAAAAAAAAAAGATGTACTTTTCCTGCCTACTGTCAGGTTTTAAATTTGTAAACCACCAACTGACTGATGGCGCCATCTGTCGGCGTGTCAACCAGTCAGAAAGCATGTGGAGATTGTTTATTGTATGTTTTTGTTTATCTTTGTGCTACTGCATATTTTCTTTCCTATATTTTTAATAATTTTAATTTTAACTTTAACCTTGTATCTTTTTTTTGGGCATCGTCAACGGACTCCTAATTGTACCTATAGTTTTTTTTTAAACTTTTTCGATCTCTTGCTTAAATTGTTCTCAAGCAAGAGATATTTTTCCTAAATTTTAATTGTTTTATTTTATTTTATTAACATTCTATAATTGAAGCAAATTCATTAATGCAAATTTTCTAATTAACTTAAGATGTGGAGGTATCGTGGTTCTTAAAACCACAAAGGAACTCCGTAACAGGTATGCCCGTTGCCCTTGGCTGCATTTAGTGTTTTAAAATATAATGTTTATATGTGATGTTTTAATTATTAATCAACGCTTAATTAGTAATCGAATTAACATTAAAACAATGCGTTTAAATGAAGAAATTGTTCTGCCAGTTACTCATATATTTATAATAATTTTTTAAAAATATCTTAGGCTTTAAACAACTAAATATAGCAACTCAAATTTTAAATAAATGGATAATATTATAATTACACATTTAACCGCTTAATACTGTGCAGTTAAATCTTAAAATGCTTGGAAGGTACTTTAAATAAAAAATTCGTTGAGCCAAATTTAACCAAAAACAATGAAAGGTATATTTTTACATTACTTCATTGAATTACTATTTCTATATCAGATAAAATACCTTAGGAAACAAACAAAAAAGAAACTGAAAAATTTGAATATAGTAATACTCATGCGGTCATTGAAAATAAATACAGGTGAATGCTGTTAATTTCATAGAACGAAACACGGTTAGCAAACTAAGACGAAAGGAGTTACCACTTTTTATTAACGTTAATTAAATATAATAGGTGCGACTTGCTATCAGGTTGATTTCATGAAAAATCATTCCCGTTTGGGGTGTAGATGTGAGCAGACGTACTCTCCTTTCTCGTTTTTTTACTCTACTTTCTGAATGATGAACGAGCTGGAGATTTCCATCGAGGGGAACGGTCCTTCTGAGGACCAACGGGTAGTACTCTCGCCGCAAGCAGTGGATGCTAAGCTCAAATCAAAAGACAATGAAAAGGTTACCCCAGAGGGGATGTGCCGACAGATCTCAATTGCTATGAAGGAAATGGCGTGATCGACGCTATTGTCGCACAGTCAAAAAGGTCTGATCTGCCGCAAGACTACCTTCAGATAAATGAGAATCTGCTCCAGAAGCGCCAATTTCTGGTGGAATGGGTAAGTCGCTTTCCTTGCCCAGTTGTAAATTGTCCATTGCATAATGTTAAAATTAATGATGCTAGTGTAGATGTTAGTAAGGTAAATGTTAATAGTGCTAATGTAAATAATGCTAACGTGAGTAAAATAATTGTTAATAGTAAAAATAAAAGTAAACGCAATGATAGCCAAATTGCTAGTAATGAAGGTGATAAAGAGGCAGGGGAGTTTAAAACCCCCAATAAAAAATTAATAGCAAAGGCTACCTTTACTTATAGTAAAGATAAATCAAATGTTGATATTGTTACTAATAACCAGTTTAATGCACTGAGCACTGACGCAGCAGTCGAGGAAGACAGTGTCACAATAGTTAGGAAAATGCCGCCAATCATGGTAAAACCAAAGGCAAATTTAAATGATATGCTGAAACTCATCGATGATATATTTGACGGTGATGTACACATTAAATTAGCGGGAGAGATGATAAAAATCTTCCCGTCCTCTGAAGATCAACACCGCGAAATCACGCGATTTCTAAACAAAAATGACATTGAATTTTTGTCATCACACCAAAATTCCTACGACCAATTAAGGCGGTCATCAAAGGCCTGCATAAAGATACAGTCACTAATGACATTAAAGCCGCTTTGGCTGACAAAGGTTTTAATATTGAGAAAGTCGTCCAACTAACCAGGACCAGGGATAAGCAGCCTTTCCCAATTTTTCAAATAACTTTGGTTAGATCAACAAAAAATCAAGAGATATTCAAAATTAACAGTCTTATGTACCTAGCTGTGGTTGTAGAAAAATACAACAAGAAACCGACCACATTACAATGCTTCAAATGCAACTTTTTCCACCACAGTTCAAACAACTGTGTATTTAAAGCTAGGTGCCTAAAATGCGGTGAGGAACACTCACACAAAGACTGCAAAACTTACGATAGGCTAGAAATTCCACAATGCATCAACTGTGGACAATCAGGGCATACTGCAGTTTGGAGAGGTTGCGCCAAGTTTCCCAAAATAAAAGTTAATTCCACTAAATATGCTACATACCCAAAATACACACCAGCCAGACAGGTTACACCAAACTTTTCTTACGCTTCGGCAGCAAAGACTCACACTTCACAACAACAACCAGCTAATTCCACCACCATTAACAATGACTTCTCTCAAAATCAAATGAGTCAATTAAAGAGTATCGCGGATCAAGCCCCTTTTATTCAAAATGCACTTTTATTAATGAAGGAATTTGTTTCCATATTTTCCGATCTTAAAAATTCTGCCAGTATTCTCCAACAGGTTCGAAACGCGGATAATAAAGTTGACAAGTTGCAGGTATTCATAAATGGCCTAGCAACTCAAACACCCTCTAATGCTCCTTAATGACTCAGTTGGTTTCTGGACTTCGCATTTGCTATTGGAATGCTTGTAATATATGGTTTAAAATGCTCGAATTTACTAACTTTGTAGATAACTATAATCCAGATATAGTACTGCTTCAGGAAACACACCTTAAGCATTCTCAAACACCTTACTTAATGGGGTACACTTTCTATAGAAACGATGGTCCTCAAGATCCAGTCTCTGGGGGAACCGGCATCTTCATCAAGAATTCACTGCCTCATAGTCACATCGCTACTCCGCAGCTAATTGAAATTAAAGCCACCATCATCTCTCTAAATTTTCCTAATCTTCCATCTCACTATGTAAATTCTGTGTATGTTCCGAATGGTATTGCTGCTACTAACCTTACTAAAGATCTAGATTTATTATTCTCCCTTAACAATAGCGTTATTCTTGCGGGGGATTTTAATGCGCATCATACTAACTGGGTTGCAATTATAAAAATAATACTGGCGCTGTTTTGCAAAATTATGCTCATAACTTAAATCTTGATATTATTGCTCCTAATACACCTACTAGAATAGGCACTAACTCCACTTCTATAATTGATTTAGTAGTTACTAACAACTTTCATTTTAATAATACCATTAACTCTGTAGATGAACTTTCTTCAGACCATAACCCTGTAATCATTGACTATAACTTTCGCGCGCTGCATAATTTACCTAACCCGAATATCACTACTTGTTGGTCTAAATTTTCTAACATTCTCGATACAAATTTCAATTACTCCTCCATCCCTATCTCTTCTCCTAAAGAAATTGAAGATGCTGTTAATGAACTAACTGCTAAGATTATTGCTGCTCATCAAGCTGCCTCCAAGCCTCTTCCTACTAATAATCAAACTTACTTACCTCCTTCTATTAAGATCCTAATAACTAACAGAAATAATGCGCGAAAATTATGGCAAATTTATCGCGATCCTCGCAGTAAGAACATTTATAATCATCATCAAAATTTACTCAAACGTGCTATTATAAAATATAAAAATGATTGCTGGGACAAACATCTCGAAACAGTAAACGTCGAAGATGGCTCCATCTGGAAAATTTGTGGCAGATTCAGGAAAAAAAAGAACAATGATTCACTCTCTACAAAGCTCCACCTCTACAGTCACTACTGCTGTTGAGAAAGCTGAAATTCTTGCCAACACCCTGCAAGAACAATTTCAAGAGAACCCCTCTGCCAATAATAATATTGAATCTGAAATTGAAAATACCATCTCGTCCTTTCTTGCAATAAATAACAGCCCGACTTTTACTGCTCCTAATACTAAAGCTTCTACAATAGTCACTATCATCTCAAATCTCAAAATCAGTAAAACTCCGGGGATTGATTGTATAACCAACAAGATGCTTAAAAACATTCCATATAAAATAATACTACAAATTTGTAAAATCACTGATGCAATCTTAACCTACAGCCACTACCCTAAATGTTGGAAAACAGCACGGATACTTCCCATCATCAAGCCTGGTAAGGACCCCACTTCTTCTACTAGTTATCGACCAATATCTCTTTTATCTACTCTCAGCAAAATTGTGGAGCTCGTCATTGCAGACATTTTAAATAAAGAATCCAAAGATTTAAACATCCTCATCTCTCAGCAATTTGGTTTCACTCAAGAACTTTCCACCACTCACCAATTGTACAACATTACAGAGACCATTTGCGAAGGGTTCTCTTGGAAGCAAGACACTGCGGCAATTTTCCTGGATGTGGCAAAAGCCTTCGACAGAGTAAGGCTACATGGGCTAATTTATAAAATGATTCAATTTCAGTATTCTCCGTTTATCATCAAAATCATCAAGCACTACCTCACTGAAAGGAGTTTTGTTGTCTCTGTTTATCACGTTGACTCTAAAAACTGTAATATTCTTGCAGGCGTTCCTCAGTGCTCGATTTTGGGACCTTTTTTTATACAACATCTACACAAATGACATACCACAAGACCACACGATTAAATTGACTCTCTATGCTGACGATACAGCTATTATTACACAGGGGAGGAAATTACACATTATACAGAAAAATTTACAAAATTACATTAATAAACTTGAAATTTGGTTGGACACATGGAAAATAAAACTTAATGTCGCGAAGACTGAAGCCGTACTATTTACCAGGAAAAATAACCGTAATCCTCCTAATATAACTATTTACAACACTAACATTTCCTGGTATAAAGAAGCTAAATATTTAGGAGTAATTCTAGATCGCCAACTAACTTATAAAGCTCATATTGACTACGTTAGAAATAAATTCAATAACCAACTAAGAAAATTCTATTCTGTTTTAGGTAGGCACTCTATACTAACCATTGAACTTAAAAAACTATTCTATCTTGCTTATTTACGTCCAATTATAGCATATGCGAGTCCAGTTTGGGGCTCTACTGCACAAAGTAACTTTCTTCTTATTGAACGACTGGAAAATAAAGTAATCAGAATGATTGTTGATGCACCATGGTACTTTCGAAACAAAGAAATCAAACACTCATTATCCATGCCTAGCTTTCGCGAATATGTTGACAAAATTGCTCAAAATTTTTACACTTCTATTAATAATTCTAACAATCAGGTAATTAATGCTATCAACACCTTTAATTATGACATTTCAATTCCTTGCACTCGTAAAAGACCGAAGCATGTTTTAAATATTAATAAGTAATGGGTTTTCCTTTTTGATTCTTTTTTGACATTTCTGACACTTTTTATTGACACTTTTTTTGACACCTTTCTGTGGACCTGGTTATGTTTGTCTAAGGGGCGCGTTAGCGCGTGTTTGTTTATTTGATCTGCTGCTGCGTGGGTGCTCAATGGTGCTATGGCTCTGCTTCTATTGTCATCTTTCTGTTTTGTTTTTTGCTTAAATGTTTTTGTTTCTCTTTTAATTCCTCTATAAACTTTTCTTTAATTGTAATTTTGCAATGGTTTTTTCAATTTACACTGGGCCTGGAGCCGACTGTACTTATTTTTTATGAAGCAATTTGGAGGTTTGTCGCTTCGCGACCAAGGTACTCCGTCGACGTACACCGAATCAGGTTGTTATCTATTATTAGAGCGATTCTTGTCTAAAAGGTGAGATTGTGGTCTCGCCTTGTTATCAGATGATAGAATACTTATTTTTTACGACCCGTGGCTCTACCCTTTATTCGAGCTCTGCGAAACCTTACGTTTCAGCAGGATAATGCTTGATTGCATGTTGTCGGTATTGTACGGATCTTCCTTGATACGGAAAATGTTCGGCTGCTGCCCTGGCCTGCATGTCCACCAGATCTCTCACCAACAGAAAACGTCTGGTCCATGGTTGCCGAGCGACTGACTCGTCACCATACGCCAGTAACTACGGTTGATGAGCTGTGGCATCGCGTTGAAGCTGCATGGGCATATGTAACTGTACATGCCGTCCAATCTCTGTTTGACTCAATGCCCAGGCGTATAAGTGCTGTTATTACTGCCAAAGGTGATTGTTCTGGGTACTGATTTCTCAGGATCAAGGCTAGAGCAAGGCAGAAAAATCAGGTCAGAAAAATGTTTGGGATCCTTTAAATTCATATTCTGGAGGTTTGTCAGCTAAGGCTTAATATTCTACTTCAGTACCATCAGTTTCATAAATTCCGATTTCATAAATTTTCCAAATCTATATTCCTATTTGAACTTTAATGTTTGATAAAAAGTAATACTAATCTTTTTCAAATGTGTTCTGACCGTTTGTCTTAACCTAGCTTGTTTTTTAGTAATGAACATCGCATAGGAAGTGGAAGTTAACATTCACTAATGCTGATACGGGAATAAAACTTCAACTTGATTTGTTGTAAGTAAGAAAGTTAAGATAGTGATGTTAAATTGTGAATAATAATGTGGGAGATATTAGCAGGCCTGATGAGAGGGAGGTTCAGCCGGTGCATTGTTCCAGAGCCCATGGAGCTCAAAAAAAGGCCCATGAAGGGGGAAACTTAAAAATATTTTTTCAAAATCAAATTTTTAAGAAGAACAACAATATTGGATGTATGTTTCGAGGTATGGTATGGTTTGTCTCTCTACGCTAATTTTTTCACACACTTTAGGCTAATTAGACAGGGAACTGCAGTTCAATATGGATTACAAACCAGTAACAGACATCCATGACACCGCCAGGATTCGAACCTGAAGCCTGTGGTACCAAAGGTCAGAGGACTAGCCAATTGGCGTATGGTTTGAAGTGATACCCGTTCCTGATTCTGGTTCTTTTTGGGCGCCAAAGAGATGATAACCTTAGGGTAATAAGACCCAGACGCCGGGTTTTCAGAGGAGCATTTTTAATGAAAATTTTATTTTTGATGATGGTCTATTATTCTGGTTTTGACGAGTATTTTTTATTACATCCGGCTATAATAACTCATTTCTACTTTGTTCTTAAAACTGAACGTACTTTTTTTTTCTGCTTGCTTTTACCACTTTTGCTGTACTTGTATCATTTCATGTCAAAATAAAAGTTATATCTTCTGTTTAATATTAATTTAATATTTATTATTAATTATTTCTTTTTAAATTTATACATTATTATTACTTTTAAATAATTTAGTTATATAGCCCGCGTAATGTCTACTTCAGCTTTTATTTGACGCCTTTCTGCCTCTGTTACTGATAGCAAATTAATCTTGAAATGAGTCGCTTTTCATAATCTCCTACATTTTATGAAAACCTTATATATCATTTATTATATGTATTATTTTCTTGCTTAATTGTGGATCAAAAGCTAAAGTTGATAATGCTTCTCTTAAATTAGGATATCTGATTTGATGGGCTCTGAACGCCATAAAACGTGGAACGTTATTTGTGCTGAAAAACACTAAAAGCTGAAAATTCTGAAGCTAATAAAAGCTGATTGTCTTAAATATATTTTAATTTATAACTTTTTGTATGTGTGTAAAATTGCAAGCAAACTGTTAAATATTCTTTTAAAAAATAAGAAAGAAGTTAAACAAAGAAAATTGCCTTCTTATTATATTATATAATATAATAAGAAGGCAATATTATTGTTTATATTATTATAAAACTGTGTATATTATTAATAAAACTGTGTATTTATTAATTTTATAATTGTGCTTGACCCTACCACTTTGTTCATCGAGAAAAAATTCCACAATAGACATTGTTTCATTTTTATGACTAGGAGTTCCTCTTGACAGGCATTCTACGTAATTTGAACTTGATTACTCAAAAATGTGATAAGATGAGTTCATGGTTTGTTATCTTAAATATTTATTGTTTCATTTTCAAACAATTTAAAATATGAGTGCAAATTAATCAGTAAAAAGAGTAGTTGTGAAACAATGCCACAATAATTAAAATTTTAATTTATAATCTTTTCAGATTTATAATGCCTCCAAAAAAGATAATGAGATTTAACGTTTCATATTTGAAATTTCATTTAGTGTCTAGCGGGGAAAGAAACCAAAATGAGTTTTGTTGAGACTCTAAAGCCCAGCCAACTAAAGCCATTTCTCTAAAGCCCAGCAAATCAAAGAGGCATTTGGAAACGAAGCAACCCAGTACAAAGAAATTTGAATTTAAATTTTATGACTTAGATTCGTCATTTTCTTAATAAATAACTGATTTTCAAAAAATATTTTATTAACAATAGCTTATTTGTTAATTCAGGGATGGGCAAACTTTTTCGGTCGCTGACCAAAAATCGGAGAAAAAAGTTTGGCGGTCCAAAATAAATTTTCTAAAATTTTAAAAAATATTTAGGTACTTACGTATTAACGGTACCTTGGCGACAGACTTGGCGGTTTTTAAGTGTCGCCAATCTAACAGCTACTAAGGTTACCAAACCAATAGAATAGATTGGTGCCACTTAAAAACCGCAAAATCTGTAGCTGCGGTTGGCGAGTGGGCTCTTTATTGCCGCAACTGTCGCCAAGGTACCGTTAATACGTAAGTACCAAAAAAATTATCAATATTGCAGTTAGTTATTAATTTGGCTTTTTGTAAAAATTTAATCCAATTTTTTTCCTAAGCATTTTTCATCAACTAATGTTTATCAATATTGTATATTACATTTTACAGAAATCTGACATCCTTCAATTTCGTATAACTTTTACATTTTTTTTTTTTTTTTCTTTTTTATTAAGAAAATTATTTGTTTTTCTTTCACAAAAATTTTTTTCAATATTTTTTGCAGGTGGAAGTCTTTATTTTTTATGAAACTTTCTGAAAAGAATGCCCACAGATTGTATGAAACAACCTTTAATCCACACTTCAAAATTTTAATATTTTTAGCAAATAATCCATGGGTTATTAATAGGAAATTACAGTATTCTAATAATTAAGTGATTTAAGGATTATGATTTCTTTTTAATATAAAAAAAGTGACATCTATATCAAAAAAATTATATGTATTATTTTATTTTTGGTAAAATCTTTTGGACCTTGTCTTAGTGAACTAAAAAAAAAATAATGGTTTCCAGATGTCAAAATCACACCAAACAAGCAACTTGTTTAATTGAATTCCAATTGAAACAAATATCAGTTTTAATTTAAAATGTCAAATCTTCAAATAACGGAAAAAGAGTTAAAATGGCAGAAGAAATTCATCATATATAAAGTGAATTTAACCAATTTGATAACAACATTATTAAATATAAGCTTGTAGCTTTCATGATACTCTCTTATTAAAAAGATAAACAAGAAGCTTTAACAATTATTATTTCTGCCAGATGAACAATTTATATAGTCAGTGTCATTTTAATTTCATTGACCGCACACCTTCGTTGTTCAGTCTATCTTGGTTTAAAAATATGGACCATTACTCATGAAGCACCATTATTCTTGTTTTGCTCAAATCATTGACTAGTCTAAGTTACAATTGCATTGTTATGGATGTTCATTATACTACATGAATAAGAAGTTGGATTTTTTTATGATGTTGCACATATACAGAACGCATTCAATAACTTAAAAAAATTTTTTTCATTAATTCTCTAATTTTACTACCTGCCTATCATGACAAGAAAAATTATAGCATGCACAATGATAAACAAAATTGTACATACAGTCAAACCCGTTTGGGTGCAAGAGATAAGGAGGACCACATAAAAGAAATCTTATTATTTCTGCCAGATAAACTTTATATAATCAGTATTAGTGCATATATTAGTATAAAATCATATTACAATATATTAAAATATCATATTATATAATCTAAAAAAAACAAAAATATCCTGGAACTTCATAAATAACTATAAAATATGTTTGTAACACATTATATATATATATGTGTGTGTGTGTGTGTGTGTGTGTGTGTGTGTGTGTGTGTGGCTAATAAGGACTGTATAAAAAAATTCTCGCTTAGAAAATATGTAAATCAAAATTTTACAACATAGCACTACCTCACATTTAATAACATTGGTGGTAATAATTGAGTAATATAATATCAGGCAAGCTATCAGTTGTATTTTTTTTTTTTTTTTTTAATTTTCAAGTTATTTTGACAGCCACTACCGTTTACTTTTTGAATAATGCTTTTTAATTAACTTTTATTTATAGTATGCATTTGACAGAATTTTTTTTTTATATACCAGACAAAAAACCACATTTTGTAAGTTATCACCAGTTTGGCAAATTGACGACATGTGGAGGAGGTCAAAATATAATCCAACCTTTTTTTTTTTGTTCAAATAAAATAAAAACATTTTTTTACACTATGAAATATTCAAAAATTCAAATATCTCATAATCAGTATTGTGATGTATTAAAAGTTTTATGCCAAAAAGTATGTTTTAGATTTTGATTGTCATATAAATGTCATTTATAAAATTTAAATTGAATTATTTGGGAAATATATTATATCATTTGATTTTGCGTCATTCTGAATTAAAATTGTGATAATTTTCATTATAATTGACATACAAGTAAAGTAAAATAGTCTATTCTTTTAATGTTTTAAAAATATCTACTGTTGAAATTAAGACCTGTTAACACCAAGGAGGGAAAAGTGAAGTAACAAAAATAATTTTTTTAATGTCACACTCCATCGGCAAAAGTCTGTTTATGCTGCACTAAATTCATTATTCTTATTAGATAGGGAAGATAGATAATTTACTTAAAAGATATCAATCTCATCAAAATATTAAATATATATGTACAAAATAACTTTTGTTTTAGAAAGTATAGTTCAGTTAAATAATTGCAATGTTTTTACAATCTTAAACTTGAAACAATTAATGTATGATTCTTAAATTTAGTCCACATAAGAGAAGCAGACATAATTTATTTATGTCAAATCAAGAAAATATGCATGTAACTCAAATTTCTACAATGTTTACTATTATTATTTTTTTAAATTTAAATACCTTCTTGTTAAAAATAATGAAAGCAAATTTGTTGATATAATATTTTCGTTACCATTGTTTTCCTGCAATTTGAAATTTATTGTAGAATTTATGAGATGTTTGAACAAGATAATAAATATGAGTTTTCCTTTCTACATATAAAGTTTATGCACTGGTGGTGATTTTTTCTAAAGCTGTCTACATTTTGTAATATACTTCATCAACCATTCATTATTAAGTATAACTTCTAACCAATAGACAGTCTGCTATTATATTATTGTGGGTTTTGCCATTAAGAAATAAACTTATCCTATACATAAAATGTATAATTGGGGTGGAAATAATGATTTTTTTTTTTTTAAAAAAGTACTTTCAAAAACCATTATTAAAAATTTTATCAATGAAAGAACATTTGGCGACATTAAAGAAATACAAGTTTCTAGAAAAAGGAACCACGAAAAGTATCTAGATATCCATTGGTTCAATCTGTCGCATAATAAGTCTAGAGTTTGAAAGTTAAAAGTTGACCAATATTGAATATTCAAGTTCAAGGATTCCATATATTGCATGTATAGGCTTGTAAAAGGTTGATGCTTCACCACTCACCCTACTATTTACTCCCTTTTTAAATTTAAGTATCCTCTAATAATGATGCTACACATAGAATTACAAATTTTTGAGGATTGCAAGTTATCAATTATATTTTTGGAAAAATAATACTTCTGCCTAGAAAATTTATAGCAAAATGAAACAACAAAAAAATTCTTTCATATTGCCTTAAGAAAAAAATTGCATAAATTCCTGTTTCTTGAATGTTTTCATGTAAAAATTTTAATTTCATTAATTATTTACAAAATATATATATCAATTATTTTATATATGAGTATTTTATTATCATTATAGCATACAATGTAAAGTATTTTGTTGATAATACAATTATGTTACTTAAATGTGGCCTGTAAAATAATTGTGAATTTTGTAATAGATCTAAGTTTGCATAATTTCTGCCATAGTTAAAAATTTTCATGTGAACAATCGTTTGTTGAATAACTATTACTGCTATTCATTATATAATATTTTTTTAAATATATTAAATTAAAAATTAATTTTTAGCAGAATTCTTTATTATTGCAATTTGTACTTTTGTTGGGGAAAAAAAACCCCACAATTACAAAAAATATACAACTGTTATAAATAAGCATAAGATTTTTTTTTCTTTATTTATCACTGACAATATACCTGCTATCTGCAAACAAACATGAGAAATTCTATTTATTGATGAAAGATATAGAAAGATTTTATATATTTTTAACTTGTATTGCTATTAAATATTATGACATATATAATATGAATTTATTATGTATAACTCTTGTTGTATAAAAAAAAAAAAATGTTGCTGTAAAAACTGTCAATCACGTGACTTTTACTTATACAAAAATTTAACGTTTTGACAACAATTGCAGCAAAAAATGTTTTGCTTGAATTATTTAGTAGGTTTAGTATTTCAAATTTTAAACGAACAGCTACAAAGTGTAGGTTAACATACATTTGCGATCAGTTGGTTTAGGACAAGCAAAGCAAAAGTTGTAGGCTTAACGGAGAATGTTAGTCACGAAGTGATTGGATTTATATTTAAGTAATAGAGTTATAGTATTTATTTTTTGTGTATTTAAATACAGAAAATTAAGTAAAATCAATTAATACAAACTGAAATAGTATAAAGGATAAATCATGACTCAGTGGAGGTACTGAATAATTCAGTAAGAAGGATATCAAATGATTAATGAGGAATATTGAGAACTGCACGAGACTTTTTAAAATTTTTAAAAGAGAAATATCATAATTAAATTTACTAAAATTATTTAATTCAGAGTTGTTAATAAAGGAATACTTTTATAAAAATTAATGACATTTTTATGCCCAAATTGTTTAAAGTAGGGTGGAAGAGAGCATGCCATATTATTGTTTCTGAAATACTAGAGCGAATTGTTAATTAATCTTAGGTATTTTTGTTTTCCAACCTTTGAACAACGGTAACTGGCTTACCGATTATCAAATGCCCCTTAATATCCTCATCCTAATTAATATTATGATAATTGAGAGTTTTTGCATACCGTACTTTAAAAATACGAAATTTTTTCTCCCTAGCACGCATGCTCATAAGAAATTGCGCATGTATATCTGTAATAATGTTTCCTATGAGCATGCGCGCTAAAGAGAAAAAATTTCCGTATTTTTAAAGCACGGTATGCAAAACCTCTATTATCAAGTCACAATATATATAGTAGGTTGCTTAAAATATTAATAAGTAAAAATATATATATAGTTTTTTAAAGTTAAAAAAGGCACTCAAAATAACAGATTCTTAATTATAAAAATAAAAAAGTAAGGTAAAAATAATAATAATAATAAAAAGAATGTAAGTTAAAAAAAATTAGGTGCAATTAGTTGACCAATTGTAGAAGTCATAAAAAGTAGAAATTGTTCAACGATAAAGCTGAACAGAAACACTAGCATAGATCAAACACCTTAAAATAAAAATAACAGCATCAACAAAACTTCTGTGAGTTAAATAACTTTTGACATTAGGGAAAAATTGTAAATACATAATATATTAATTAAACCGTCAATCCAAACTCCAATACAAGCTTTGTCCACATCCGGAAAAACAACTGCAGCGCCAACAGTGCATAGTATCAATTTCAGCATGATTCACAAGTATGCCTAAATACTAGTCACATAATCATAAAATTTTTATCTTCCCTCGCTTCCATCTAACAGAAAGCGATTAATTACGATTTGGCACTGGCCTTGAGTGTGATAATGAAACACCTCCACTTGGCGAATGATGAACAGTGACTGGTGGTCGAGCCCTTAGCAAATTGTAAGAAAAATTAAATAACTCAGAGAAGGAATAATAATTTCTAACATCAGAGAACAAAAACATTACAATTAAGACAGAAAGTCAAAGTTACAAAAGAAGAGTAAAAAAAAAAAAAAAAAAAAAAAATCATCCCATAAGCAAAAATATTAAAAAATTAAAGGAATAAGCACTGATGTTAAATCCAATAACAAAATGCAATAAAAAGAAAAATATTAACGAGGCTACAGCGAAACCGAAAAATCTCAGAAAGGAGGAAATTATTTGTTAATGTTAAGAGTATAGCGAGGTCTTTTGCGATTTCTGGGTAGAGTGACGTCATAGTCGTATATTTTTAAATCATTTAGAACAGAGTTAGTGGATCGGGAAACGGAGTCATAAAAGTTTTTGCAAGTTTCTCGACGAATGCGCGGAAACTAGGAATATCAAGAGAGTGCCGAATATCATTATTTCTGAAATACCAGGGTGCATCAGAGATCATACGAATAATTTTTATTTTCGAGTCTTTCGAGCACGTGAAAGTTGCTATTGGCTGTAGAACCCCAAACTGGACTCGCATATGCAATGACAGGTCTAAGATAAGAAAGGTAGATTAATTTTTTTAGTTCAATTGTTAGTGAGGAATTTCTACAAATTACGGGGAAGAGTTTTCTTAATTGATTATTGAATTTAGTGCGTAGATAATTAATATGCGATTTATATGTTAATTTGCTGTCAAGTATTATGCCAAGGTATTTAGTTTCTTTGGACCAGGAAATATTAGCATTATAAATAGTTACGTTAGGGGAATTAGTTTATTTTTCGAGACATTAAGTTTTATTTTCCAGTTAATGAGCCAATTTTCAAGCGTGTGTATGTAGTTTTGTAAGTTTTTCCTGATTATGTTTATGTTTCGCCCCTGTGTGATAATAGCAGTATCGTCCGCGTAAAAGTGTTAATTTAATTTTGTGATCTTGTGGGACGTCGTTGGTGTATAACATATACACCAACGAACATTTTTTTTTAACAAAAAATGGTCCCAAGATCGAGCCCTGAGGAACACCGGCAAGGATATGACAGTTTTTAGAATCAGTGTTATCTACAGAAACAACAAAATTTCTGTTTGTAAGATAATTGTGTATGGTACGGATTAAGTAGGTAGGATATTGATATTTTATCATTTTATATATTAAACCATTGATCCAAACACGATCGAACGCCTTAGCGACATCCAGGAAAAATTCTGCAGTGTCGAGTTTCCATGAAAACCCTTCTGAAATATTTTCTGTGAGATTATAAAGTTGATGCGTAGTTGACAAGTTTTTGGTAAAAACCCGAATTGCTGCGAAATTAAAATGTTAAGTTTATCAGATTCTTCATTTAGGATGTTAACAATTACGCGTTCAATTAGTTTACTTAGGCAGTGTGATAATGAATTTACTTTAGGCCTGAAATATATAGAACAAAAGATTTTACAAATAGTTGTAACTTGGTAGCTGGTGAATAGAATACTCGATTTTTGATTGTATTAAAAATATAATATGCAACTTTTCAATTTTTAGAACACGTAATAGTGAAGTAAAGAAATTCTGAAACAAATTTCAACAATAAAAGTAATAAAATATAAAATTCTTTTTAATGTTTATTCAACGTTATTGTGACTTTCATCTTTTTCGACATAAGATTGTGCATTCTTAATATGAATTTTTGAAATGTACATAACATAACAACCTAAATGAAAAGTTTTTATAATATATAGAATAAATCAAATTAATATATTTTAATAAAGGGCACTACTGAAATTTCATAATTGTGATATACAGAGAGGGTAAAGTATAAACAAATTTATTTATTTTTTTATTAAATAATAGAATCTACCATAAAAAAATAAAAATTTCATGTTAATTATTCCGCTATTGTTTGTTAAATTTTTTCATTAAATTATTGCTTTTCTTTATTTACTTATAGATTACTTTATTCTAATGCTTTTTAATTTCTAATTTAAACAAAAATTATAATAATGAAAACAAAATATGACTAGTTTTTTCTTTCAGACTTTATACTATAGAGACTGTGAAACTATAAACAAGAGCTGATTTAATTTATTTCGGGAAAATATCTGTTAAGAATATTATGCCGGTTAAGCAAATACCTTTGCAAAAAAATTATAATACCAAAATGTGATCTGTGTGTAATCACTGGTTATTTCAATTGAATGACAAGAACAAAGGATTAGGTTAAAGCATCGTCTATTGACAGCATTGACATCCAGCCAAGAGCACAAGGAAACAGAAATCATTTTAGATGTGTGCTCATTGCACTCTCTATGATCATTACTGAGAGGAGCAACATAATTTAGAGATTTAAAAAAAACTATTTCATATGTTACGGAAACTACAGCATTGGCATAATATTTCTATTTCTTTAAACAGCATATCGAATACCATCCTGCATTTTAAACAAAGCAATTGATTTAATTATATTGTTTCAGGAATACAATTGCAAGAATATATATATATTTATATTTTATTTTAGATAGACAATCATTTTTTTTTTTTTAGATATATACGTAACAAATCGCTACAGTATATATGTAGAATATTCTTTTTAATTTATTTCTTCAGCGCCATCTATTGGCACATTTGAAGAACTAAGCTCCTACCAATCAACCAGCATTTCATGATATTCCGGCTTCTATGTTTACATTGTGAAGTCGTATTTACGAACGGAATTGCAAGATGTGACTTGAGTGAATCTGCCATTACATTTTTTGAGCATTTACACTAGACCAAAATATTGAGTAAAATTGCAAAAGTATAATTTATATAAATGAATAACCTTCTCATTTTTATGTTGCCTTGCTATTCTTTTTTCTTCTTTTTTGTTGTTGAATTCATTCATTGTTTATTGCTTTTAAATATAAATAATCTAATTTCGTTATTAAATGTTAATTATATCGACTTTATTTTAAGATCCCCCTTCTTGTATTCCATTCACGCCAAAGCACTTGTAAAACAGAAATGAATGTATTATTTTTACAATTATTTCATCATTATTCAATTATTACAATTATTTCATCATTATTCAATTATTACAATTATTTCATCATTATTCAATTATAATTATTTCATCATTATTGAGCTGCCGCGTTCAGTGTTTTCGGTACCAATCGAGATTTGACACGCGTTTGAGGCATAAAATGGAATTGACCGATCCTTTCGAAATTCAACATCATCAGCAAGGTCTCTAATTGTAAATTGACGGTTTGTAAACACCAAATCTTTAAATTTTTGGACATGAGCTTCGTCGGTTTAGGTTGATGGTCGATCAGAGGGCTCTTCGTCTTCAACATGTTCACTGCCTTCTTTGAACTGTTTATACCACTTGTAAACATTTCTTTCCGATATAGGAATGCTCACCGAATGCCTACTGCAACATTCTATATGTTTCCGCAAACAAAATTTAATGCAAGTTCTTTGCTCAATTAATTCAGACATTTCAAAAATCGCCGGAATCAGTTTTAGCGTCTCACAAAGCCAAGCGTAACTCAAACACTAATGAATATTTTGACGTCAAATTTCACACAGATGTCAAGGACAGTGTCAACAACCTAAAGAAAAAAAAAAAAAAATTGAAATACCATATCACCGGGAAATTTAAATTGAAAACTGGTCTTACTTTTTGGACGCAGTAGTATAAATATATATATAATTTTTGTAAAATTCTATACATACAGTACTATTTTAATCTTCTCTTTGAAATTTCATTGTCTTATATAAATGAATAGTGTGCAGGGTAGTGTATCTGATCAATTTATTTTTCAAAAGTTAACCCTGGGGTAATTTATTAAAAAATTGTTCTTAGAGTAAATTAATGTTTCAGTTACATTTTGAATTTTAATATATATTAATTGTATAAAATGAAAGAGTTTCTTAATAATTTATAAGTAAGCATATTTTAATTTTATCTATTTCAAAAATTCAACAATAAGTAAAAGAAATATTGAAATGTTTTTTAAATATAAAATTTAATTATAGTTTGAGGTGGTATCTTTACATAAGAAATTATTTCATTAATGGATTAAAATAATTATTTTAATTAATCAATATACATTTTTATAGTGAATAAAATAGACATTTATTTTGAACTGTTTATACTCTACAACATCACATTTCAGACAGCAAATGATTGAGAGATTAGCTAAGATCTGAAATTACATCAACGTCTCGATTATTTTTTGGAAATCAAATAGAAATTTAGAAAATAAAATCCGTTAAATTCAGATGACTTTTGAACAAAACTGATTGTGTCAAGTTTGCTCTCAGGAAATCAAAGCAGAGATTTTCATACCACAGCAAACTACGGTTAATAAAAATTTATTTAGAGATCAGTTCAATTTAACGACAAAATTGATCTTTACATAAAACACCAGTATCTGTGCCATTTAACAGTTATTTCAAATAAAAAATATTATCCAATTGGATTAATTAAATGTACGATGTTGCTTAACTGTTTTGAAAAAGTTGTGGTTCAAGTATTAAACCTCTCGAATAGAAAAAATTAATATTTCTAAGCATTCTGCTATTGAATAATGATATTCGAACAATGAATTGTTTGTGAAAAGCAGCGCCATCTACGAAAGCGTTACAGGGAAACCCCGAGTCGAATCAGAGAAGAGTAGCCGTGTAAACTCAGTAGTGATGTGGCGAAACCATCATCGATTATGATGGCAGCCAAAATAAATGCGAAGATATTACAGTCCACATCTTGTTTTTATTTTATGTGAAAGGGTTATCAAAAAATGAAGGTACTTACGTATTAACGGTACCTTGGCGACAGTTGCGCCAATAAAGAGCACACGCGCCAACCGCAGCTACAGATTTGGCGCCAATCTACACTTAAAATTTTTGTTCCAAATAATAAAATATATATGAAACACTTCATTTAAAATCAAACCGCTTTCAAAATATTTTTATTCCAAATAATAAAGATTGGCGACACTTAAAAACCGCCAAGGTACCGTTAATACGTAAGTACGAAAATGAATAATAAATAAGAATTCAGTAATTCCAAATAATTTAGAAAAGCTTAGCGGGTTTCATTTTAAACGAGGCAGCACGAACTGTCCATCACAGATTTCATTGATTGGTTGGCGAGATTTTATGGCGCAAGGGCCGGATTCCGCCCTTCAATTTTATAAAATTCCCATATCATAATTAAATTAGTTGCAGCACATTAATGCTTTTAAAAAAATATATATTCTCATGGTCCAGGAATTCAGGTTTTTAATTATTTTCGTAAAAGTAATTGATCTCTTAAGTCTTTATTTTCCCTGCATTTCCCAAGACAGGAAACGCTTCTAAATATAAGCAAGATTGTACTTATTTTTATAAATTGAGTAGTTGAAATATTTCAGATATAGTAAGTTGGTTTTTTTAAGAGAGTGGTAAGATGATCGCGATTCGATATCTCTCATTAATTTATTAATAAATTGGTTTTTCTGGTTTCTTGTACGACAATAAAGAGTCTATTTTGAAAAATATTTCTTTATTTAATAACAATTGCCATAAAACTCATTACAATGAATTCTCATTGTTCCTTTCCTTAACATTAGCTAGGGTACTATTTTTACGCTGTCACGCACTGCAATCTGTTGTTGATTTCCGCAAATAATTGCTTGAGGGTACATTCACCAGAGAGAATCTCTCCCCCAGCGATTGAGGGTTACTCTAAAGGAAGAGCAAGAAATTAATGCTAGTTTAAATTAACTATACATATTTATAGATTCTGTAATTTTCTTATTTAATGATCGTTCCAAAAGACGCTGAGTAGATTGAACAATCCGCTCAACGAATTTTGGACCATACACGCATGCAATTGCATTAATATAATGAAAAACCAGATTTCTTGGTAGTAACGTAAAAAATCATCCAAATGCTTCCTTTGTGCCATAACTATGCGGTTATTGTACTGAAAGGCTTTTAAAGCGCTTGTGAACAACTCTCGTCATTGTGACGTACTATCCGCGCCATCTGGTGGTTTTCTGTAATTTGCATATTCGTCTTCAAGATGTGTGTGATAATTCTACAGGTGAAATTTTTTTTTTTAGAGTTCAATTTCTGTGTGATTCTGAATTATCCTTAATTTATGGACATGAGTGTATACCAGACTTATTATATTCCTTCCGTGGTGATTCCTCTTTGAAATTTCCTACTCTTTCCCTCACTATCTCAAGTAATTCGTTTCTTTCGCTATTAAAATTCCATTGAACTAAAAATTATCGGCTTGTAAACGGAAATATATGAAAAGTTAATTAAACCTGGGACAATCATTAATGTAATTTTTTTATTTATATGACAAAATTAGCGTTGAGTTACTTTTTTTAGTTTTTATTCCATTAATAAATTATCCCAAAAATATACTAGGACAAAGGTCTCACAATGTGTTATTTTTCTAAAAATCGATTTCATATACAATTTTTCATAAGAATGTTGTGAAAATTTTTTCAAAAAATGTTCCCAATGGTATGAATTAAATATTAATAAAGTATGCAACAGAAATTAAGTTTTGTTGAGCTTAATACGTAATTTAATGTGTATACATTCCACACCATTTGTGAAGATATATAAATGGAGTTCGTCAATTTTCATAATCAATGAACATTAGAAAATGTCATCAAATGATAATAATTTTAATTATTATTCATTGAATTTGATTTCCTATGCCAACGAAATTATATAATAACCGAGTAGTTTCAATTTTTCTACGAGTTCAGCGTAAGTTTACCAACACAACAACAGCACCATCTATCTGTGTGTTGACTGGCTTACGAATCTCTAATACATGGTGGGGTAACAATTATATTCGAAATCGAATAATGCTCTGTAGTAACGTGTGTGAGCATCTTACAGATGTTTTATTTATTTGTTTGCATTGATTTTTCACAATAATTTACATTTATATTACTTTTATTTACATGAAAATTTCTTTTATCGCTAGACCATTGCAGCCAAGTTCCTTAGTGATTCTCCAATAGTTCCAGTTTTGAATTTTTACTTTAAACGGCTCATCTAATTCAATTGTCCGTTAAACATAGCAAAACAATGATTTTCTTTTGTATAAGATTTAATTTCTTCGTGTTATTTTTAAAATCGAGATGTTAATTTTATGAAGTCTCAGTTGTTTAATGCAGCTTTCATCGTTTTGTTATAATAAAAAAAATGATTTGTAATCTTGTAACATTTCCCAAACTTTACATTACTTAAATTATTATATTAAAGCCACATTTCCATAATAATAAAAAAGAAAATGCAGTCGAAAATATTTGTATGACATGTAAAAATCCAGAATAAATTGTAACTGTCTGCTTTTGTAGCTGACTCCTATTTGTTGCTGAATAATTTTTTTTTTTTAATTTCTTGTTTTTTCGTCGTGATTTTACAGTTGCCTTATTTATATTTAAACTGCTAAATGCCCCCGAGGCTATCATTACTACAATATCTATACAAGCCATGGATTTACATATTCTGGGAAGGATTCCATTTCTAAGGTGTAAATAAAGATATTCAAGTTTCCATTGTATGAACGAGATATACTTTCTATACTCAGGATATATATACTTCCTCTCAGGATGAGAGTCTGTAGCCCAACTTAGGCACAGGGTTGTACAAACTATATTTTCTCTCGGGGCGAGAGACAGTAAACTAAACGTTTCTGAGGTAACAGCGCCGGCTGCGCGGACTGCATCCACTCGGGTTAGAGTCACAACGTCTACTAATTTCTTCTGAACGCCGTAGAGGGCGATATTGAAGTGCGTAGGAGGGGAGCAAGGTTACATTAGTTCATTATAAATATGCCAAACAAGTATAAATGTATATTACTTACAACAAAAAAATATGATTTGTTTAGTAGGGATAAATTTAATATTACATTACTAACTAATATTTCAACTTTGATGTTTGAAACTAACAATTGTTATTAAATTGAAATGATAAACGCAATAATAAATCCCTAAGCTATATTTTGTGGCCTAGTGACAGCTTCTTGTGTTAGACTGTTGTAGGACTCAGGTTCATATCTGCTGGAGGCTTCCATTGCTGTCACTCTTTATTAAAATGATGAGTTTGACAACGTGTTTAAAAATATCCCATGGATATTAAAACTGCCAAATGCCAGCTTTCCGTACTTTCTAAGGTAAAGGCTGGTGGTTACTTTCCTGCAGGGCTATAGGTTGTTCGCTTTATTTATATGAGAAATATGAGGCCCACCCATAAAATAAACAAAAAAAATAACAAATTATTTTGATTATCATCATCTTCAGTGGCGCAATAGCCCCATGGTGGGCTAAGGCCGTCTGCCTACTGGCAGATTTCGAAGCAGGAAATGTTTTTCTTTTGACATGTTGTCAGCAATATGGTAGGCTTGTCAGCAATACGCCCAACGCTCTATAGTTAAAATAGACCGGGCCCTACGGTTTAAAGTAAAGTCCGGGCCACTACAAACATACATTTCACCACCGGGACTAGCCCTAGAAACAAATGAAGAAAATAAGATTATATATGAATTTTTTTTTATTTGGCAAGTATAAGCATGCAATTTAAAAGATAAAAACAGGGAGAAATACAAATTAATACAGAAAATAAAACATCTAGATGATTTCTCAACATATGTGTTAATACAGTAAAAAGAATAAAAGCAGTTACTTTTGTGAAGATAAGAATTTATATTTGTCATCTCACTTCCACATATTTATAATGAAAATATATTGTAATTTTGCTTAAAAGTATAATAATTATTTTTTGATAGCTTTATAATCTATAATCCTTATTTATAAAATGAATGAACATTCTTGACTATTTATAGAAAGGTTTAAATATTTTTGGATCAAGAGGCTTTATCTGTTTAAGCTAAAAGAAATAAAGTTTATTCCTTTTTCCCACCTTCTCCTAAATGAAATTTACCAATAAAAAAAACAGTAACACTTTCTATGATTAACAACTTTTGTTTTTGTACTGAGAGACATTACAGGGTGGCCACAGAAATTGAAAAAAAAAAAAAAAACTCCTCGACTAAAGTTGCAAGTAAAGTTGCGACTTAAAGTTTTTTCTCCCTAGCACGCAGGCTCATAAGAAATTGCGCATGCGTATCAGTAATAATGTTTCCTATGAGCATGCGCGCTAAAAGAAAAAAATTTCCGTATTTTTAAAGCACGGTATGCAAAACCTCTCTATTATCAAGTCACAATATATATAGTAGGTTGCTTAAAATATTAATAAGTAAAAATTAAAAAACTATATATATATTTTTCACTCAAAATAACAGATTCTTAATTATAAAAATAAAAAGTAAGGTAAAAATAATAATAATAATAAAAAGAATGTAAGTTAAAAAAAATTAGGTGCAATTAGTTGACCAATTGTAGAAGTCATAAAAAAGTAGAAATTGTTCAACGATAAAGCTGAACAGAAACACTAGCATAGATCAAACACCCTAAAATAAAAATAACAGCATCAACAAAACTTCTGTGAGTTAAATAACTTTTGACATTAGGGAAAAATTGTAAATACATAATATATTAATTAAACCGTCAATCCAAACTTCAATACAAGCTTTGTCTACATCCGGAAAAACAACTGCAGCGCCAACAGTGCATAGTATCAATTTCAGCATGATTCACAAGTATGCCTAAATACTAGTCACATAATCATAAAATTTTTTTATCTTCCCTCGCTTCCATCTAACAGAAAGCGATTAATTACGATTTGGCACTGTCCTTGAGTGTGATAATGAATTTACTTTAGGCCTGAAATATATAGAACAAATTACAAATAGTGGTAACTTGGTAGCTGGTGAATAGAATACTCGATTTTTGATTGTATTAAAAATAAAATATGCAACTTTTCAATTTTTAGAACACGTAATAGTGAAGTAAAGAAATTCTGAAACAAATTTCAACAATAAAAGTAATAAAATATAAAATTCTTTTTAATGTTTATTCAACGTTATCATGACTTTCATCTTTTTTCGACATAAGATTGTGCATTCTTAATATGAATTTTTGAAATGTACATAACATAACAAAGCTAAATGAAAAGTTTTTATAATATATAGAATAAATCAAATTAATATATTTAATAAAGGGCACTACTGAAATTTCATAATTGTGATATACAGAGAGGGTAAAGTATAAACAAATTTTTTTTTTTTTTTTTTATTAAATAATAGAATCTACCATAAAAAAATAAAAATTTCATGTTAATTATTCCGCTATTGTTTGTTAAATTTTTTTCATTAAATTATTGCTTTTCTTTATTTACTTATAGATTACTTTATCCTAATGCTTTTAATTTCTAATTTAAACAAAAATTATAATAATGAAAACAAAATATGACTAGTTTTTCTTTCAGACTTTATACTATAGAGACTGTGAAACTATAAACAAAGAGCTGATTTAATTTATTTCGGGAAAATATCTGTTAAGAATATTATGCCGGTTAAGCAAATACCTTTGCAAAAAAATTATAATACCAAAATGTGATCTGTGAGTAATCACTGGTTATTTCAATTGAATGACAAGAACAAAGGATTAGGTTAAAGCATCGTCTATTGACAGCATTGACATCCAGCCAAGAGCACAAGGAAACAGAAATCATTTTAGATGTGTGCTCATTGCACTCTCTGTGATCATTACTGAGAGGAGCAACATAATTTAGAGATCTAAAAAAAACTATTTCATATGTTACGGAAACTATAGCATTGGCATAATATTTCTATTTCTTTAAACAGCATATCGAATACCATCCTGCATTTTAAACAAAGCAATTGATTTAATTATATTGTTTCAGGAATACAATTGCAAGAATATATATATATTTATATTTTATTTTAGATAGACAATCATTTTTTTTTTTTTTTTAGATATATACGTAACAAATCGTTACAGTATATATGTAGAATATTCTTTTTAATTTATTTCTTCAGCGCCATCTATTGGCACATTTGAAGAACTAAGCTCCTACCAATCAACGAGCATTTCATGATATTCCGGCTTCTATGTTTACATTGTGAAGTCGTATTTACGGAACGGAATTGCAAGATGTGACTTGAGTGAATCTGCCATTACATTTTTGAGCATTTACTCTAGACCAAAATATTGAGTAAAATTGCAAAAAGTATAATTTATATAAATGAATAACCTTCTCCTTTTTATGTTGCCTTGCTATTTTTTTCTTCTTTTTTCTTTTTCTTCTTTTTTTTCTTTTTTCTTCTTTTTCTGGCACATTTTTCATTCTTTTTTCTTCTTTTTCTGGCACATTTGAAGAACTAAGCTCCTGCCAATCAACCAGTAATTGAGTAAAATTGCAAAATATTGAGTAAAATTGAGAATATTGAGTAAAATTGCAAAAGTATAATTTATATAAATGAATAACCTTCTGCTTTTTATATAAATGAATAACCTTCTCCTTTTTCTTTTTTTTCTTTTTTTTTCTTTTCCTTTTTTTCTTTTTTTTTTTTTTGTTGTTGAATTCATTCATTGTTTATTGCTTTTAAATATAAATAATCTAATTTCGTTATTAAATGTTAATTATATCGACTTTATTTTAAGATCCCCCCCCCTTCTTGTATTCCATTCACGCCAAAGCACTTGTAAAACAGAAATGAATGTATTATTTTTACAATTATTTCATCATTATTCAATTATTACAATTATTTCATCATTATTCAATTATTTCATCATTATTGAGCTGGCGCGTTCAGTGTTTTCGGTACCAATCGAGATTTGCCGCGTTTGAGGCCTAAAATGGAATTGACAGATCCTTTCGAAATTCGACATCAGCAGCAAGGTCTCTAATTGTAAATTGACGGTTTGTAAGCACCAAATCTTTAATTTTTTGGACATGAGCTTCGTCGGTTTAGGTTGATGGTCGGACAGAGGGCTCTTCGTCTTCAAAATGTTCACTGCCTTCTTTGAACTGTTTATACCACTTGTAAACATTTCTTTCCGATATAGGAATGCTCACCGAATGCCTTCTGCAACATTTTATATGTTTCCGCAAACAAAATTTAATGCAAGTTCTTTGCTCAATTAATTCAGACATTTCAAAAATCGCCGGAATCAGTTTTAGCGTCTCACAAAGCCAAGCGTAACTCAAACACTAATGAATATTTTGACGTCAAATTTCACACAGATGTCAAGGACAGTGCCAACAACCTAAAGAAAAAAAAAAATTGAAATACCATATCACCGGGAAATTTAAATTGAAAACTGGTCTTACTTTTTGGACGCAGTAGTATAAATATATATATAATTTTTGTAAAATTCTATACATACAGTACTATTTTAATCTTCTCTTTGAAATTTCATTGTCTTATATAAATGAATAGTGTGCAGGGTAGTGTATCTGATCAATTTATTTTTCAAAAGTTAACCCTGGGGTAATTTATTAAAAAATTGTTCTTAGAGTAAATTAATGTTTAATGCAATTAACAATTTCATTTCAACCCTGTTTCAGTTACGTTTTGAATTTTAATATATATTAATTGTATAAAATGAAAGAGTTTCTTAATAATTTGTAAGTAAGCATATTTTAATTTTATCTATTTTAAAAATTCAACAATAAGTAAAAGAAATATTGAAATGTTTTTAAAATATAAAATTTTAATTATAGTTTGAGGTGGTATCTTTACATAAGCAGTTATTTTATTAATGGGTTAAAATAATTATTTTAATTAATCAATATACATTTTTTATAGTGAATAAAATAGACATTTATTTTGAACTGTTTATACTCTACAACATCACATTTCAGACAGTAAATGATTGAGATAAGTCAGTCTTTACAGTTTATCGGACCCCAGGGGGCCTTAAACTCCTTTCTGTTCAAAATGAGTACATGGCGATAAATAAGAAAAACATGGTTATCAAAAAACAGGAAATAAGCAGTTAAGGAAAATATCCCCAAAATAAGAATTTTAAGAAGAAAATTGAAATAAAAATACCAAAAATTAAATTAAGTAAAAAATTAAATAAGTAATTATAGAGAAAATAATGTAAAGCAGTAAAGTAGCAAAATAAAAACAGATTTCTCAGGAGGATAGGGTAACCGCTGTTAGAAATGATGATTAATGGACGAGTTCGTCTTGGAACTGGAGCGTTTAGCATTTTCCGGCAGAGACTATGACGAATGTCATTTCTGAAATACCACGGAGAATCAGTAATAATTCTTAGAATTTTATTTTCAAATCCATTGATGTAGTTAATGTGGTATCTTGCAGCAGAACCCCAAACTGGGCTAGCATACTTGATAATGTTTATTGAGAGAGTTGAATGGATATTTCACTGTAAGTTTTATTTTTCAAACACAATATAGTTACAATTATAAAATAACGTTTAGAATACTATTTAGCTCAGAATTTGTCTGTGTTTTATTTATTTATATATTTTTAAATAAATCTTATTAAAATTAAAGATATACGCATTATATCTAAAAAATTAGTACAACTTTATATGAGTTTAAAAATGATT
The DNA here is from genome assembly GCA_021605095.1 of Caerostris extrusa. Classification (NCBI taxonomy): domain Eukaryota; kingdom Metazoa; phylum Arthropoda; class Arachnida; order Araneae; family Araneidae; genus Caerostris; species Caerostris extrusa. The sequence goes on from BPLR01015235.1 coordinate 203,948, forward strand.
CGATGACTGAACTAAATTCGTAATATTAAAAATAAATTATTGATAAATAAAATAAATGATTGATAATGATGTTTTTATTTTCCCTGCATTTCCTAAGACAGGAAACGCTTCTAAATATAAGCAAAGATTTAATAATTTTCATAAATGGAATAGCTGAAATATTCCAGATATAGTAAGTTGGTTTTTTAAGAGAGTGGTAAGATGATCGCGATTCGATATCTCTCATTAATTTATTAATAAATTGGTTTTTCTGGTTTCTTGTACGACAATAAAGAGTCTATTTCGAAAAATATTTCTTTATTTAATAGCAATCGTCATAAAACTCATGACAATGAATTCTCATTGTTTCGCTCCTTGATATTCGCTTAGGTACCATTTTTATGCCGTCACGCACTGCCATCTGGTATAAAAATTCGAATAACGTCATCCTGTAAAATAAGAAGCAGTAACGCCACACAAGAAAGAAGCAAAGGATGGCTGGATGCGAATTCATGGAATGGAAAGTTAAATGAACACTGTAGGAACTAAATTGATCAGGGAAGAAATCTTATTTGCAGATAGTGGAATAAAAAATTGATTAATACTCAAGGTATTGTTATCTAAACTAAAGAAGCATAAGGGTAAAATTACATAGATATTATTAGAGATAATTAGAAATCTTCGTATTTGATTTTTTAATGCATGTTCATAAAATTAAATACAAATTTAATTTACATATAAGATAATTATTACTATAGATATCAATATCAACTTGTAACAAAAAAAAAAATCCATCACAAATTTGATTGATTGGTTGGCGAGTTTTTATGGCGCAAAGACCAAATTCGGCCATGCCGTGCACAAGAGACCTATGTTCAGAGACCTATTAGTAAGTTATTAGCAAACGATAACTCGTCTGCATTTAAGAAGTAATTGTGAAATAAAAATGTAAATAAATACAAAAAATTCTCATAAATCGGGGTAAGGACACGGAGTGCCTTGGCACTCCATCATCTTCATCTTCATCATCTTAAAAATCATCTTATAATATCAATACCCAGATGATTGTTCCAAAATTAAAACAAATTCTTAATTACTAAAAATAATCAAATGGTGATTAATGGTAATTAAGAAGAATCAAATGGTAATGGATAAGAATCGAATGGTAATTAAAGAATCAAATGAAAATAAAGTCCCCACATCATTTGAAATTAAGATATTCACAATTTAATAAAAAGAACGAAACATTGAAGTATAAAATAATTGGGTCTTTAAAACAATTTCATTTCATTCAGATTTTCCCTCAAAGATTCACTTATCAAAATTTTAATTAGATATTAATATTTTCATATTATCAAGTTAAGAAAGATCTTAAAATATTTCATTATTATTATCTATTATTACAAGAAAGGATTAAATTAATCAATTAAATTTCTTTTAGTTTGACATATTTATGCTATGGAGCAGTTTCATTAGAGATGAATTAAGTAAAGATTTTAAATTACACCAAAACGAAACACTGTAAAGAGAGTATAATACCAATAATGGATACAAAAATTTACGTTGCTGGATCAAGTTTTTTTTTCTTTAAAATGAAATTTTTTGTGAAATCTATCATTAAATTAATTTTTGAGAACGTAGAGCATTTGAATTTCATATAAAGAACTCAAAGTTAATTACTTCTAAAATAACAGCTTTAGTGAATTCACATAATAGACCCAGAGCTCAATTCGTATGTAGTAATAAAGTATGTTACAAATACTTTACTTAAACTTTTTTGATTCAAAATAATCTCAGAACTTAATTTAAAGGATGGCTTCATTTCATCACTTCAGATTTAAAATTTATTTCATTAAAGTTTCTTCGATTTTTGAAGAAAGAATACT